>BSSO01001488.1:0-23297 GCA_030267885.1 Mesembryanthemum crystallinum
TGACTTTTTTGTGCTTTGGACAATAGCAATTACTTTTTTTATTTTTTTATTTTTCTTTCTTTCTTTCTTTCTTTCTTTTGTTTGTTTTTGTTTTTGCTTTGGACCAAATTGAATAATTATTTTAAAAAAAATAATATTTTGTTTTGGATTATTATGAAAAACTTAAAAGAAAAATAATCTATTATTTTTTGAAATTCTTAGATTATGTTTGTCACAAACGGTTAGTTTTTGAATAGAAACTATAGTTTGAAACTTACATCTTGTTCTTTTTTCTCTCAACTACCAAACAATTTTTAAAGCAACAGTTACAAATACGACTACAGCTACAACTAATTTTTAAAAGTTACCCATACTAGCTTTCACTTGGCAGTTAATTTTTGAGTAAAAGTTACAGCTTGACGCTTACAACTTGTTTTTTTTTTTCCTCTCAGCAACCAAACAATTTTTGCAACAACAGTTACAGCTACAGTTAATTTTGCCAAACACAGCCTTAATGGAGGGTGAACGTATATATTGTCGGGTTCAGGCAGGTTCATGTTCGTATTATATATAAATGGATTCAAATTTGTTTGACCCAAATCTAACTTGTTTATTGAACATGTTGAAAACGTTAATCGCAATCAAACCCATTTTATAAACGAGTTATCCATCTAACTCACTTAGCTATTTTTATAATTTGCGAAAAATGTAAAAATACATATAAAAAGGGAAATGAAACTTTGATATTTTTGCCATTAACATACATAAATTAGCAGTTTTTTCCTTCACTAATTTAATTTATCGTTTATTACTCCATTATAACTAACCCGTGCGTAGGCACGGGTAATTATACTAGTATCTACTAGTATCAGATCAAACCTAAATTTTTACCAACTAAGCTAACCAATACCCACACACATGTAGAGTGTTTGTTGATGAATTCCAACATACAAGTAGTTAACAGCTACTATATGCAAATATAATGCAGTGTGTGACATTGAGGCTAGGCCAAGTGTGGTTGCATTGTAAGGGGGCATATGGAATTTTCTTAATTGCCAGAATCTTACCAAACACACAACAAAACAAGGAATGCTCGTCAGATTTTGGTTCACCACATTTTTTTTTTTATTACACAAGATATTGTAGCTGGCTAAGTAGACCAGTTGTGTGCCACTACTTTCAATAATAATATCATCACCTATAGTTTTTTTTTTTTTTTTTTTTTTTGAGGGAATATCATCACCTATAGTTAACTTCACCTTTATGACTGTATTTTGTTTCATCTAGCTACTTAATTAATTAGTAGCATGTATATTAACATCACACAAAATCTGATTCTGTCTTGTGATCTATGGAGTATAATTTATTGCGCTTCCTTTGCAAAAAGAAAAGGAACAAATGTTGAAAATTGTAATGGTACACTTATAAGTTATAACCTGTAAGGAATTAACTTGCTAATAAATTTAAATTTTGAGGTAAGTTAATTGCTTTATATCGTAAAAGAAAAATAAAATGTCAAGAATATTCACAAGTAAGTAGTCTCTATTTTCAACGACCATTTTTTTTTTTTTTTTTTTTTTTTTTGGCAATTGATTTCGTCGGTCTCAATGTGACAGCCTGTGTAGGCTTTGATGTGTCCACGCTTCAGCCCAAGATGAGTCTTTGCGTACGGCGGGGTGTTAAGTGGGATGTCCCACATTGATAAATTGAGAGTGGCTTGAGGTGTTTATAACTAATGGAGTTACTCCACCCATTGCCAATTGGTTTTGGGTTGGAACCTCCTCTATGTTATGGACACTCTCTAATGGGCCCAAATGTTGAGAATTTAACACTGAAATTCCTTGTTATATCTTGTAGCATGAGTGTTTTTTTGTTTGTAATTTATTTACAAGTATGTTTTTTAAGAATAAAATTTCCTTATCACATTTAATGAATCACAAAAACTTGTATGAGGCGGCCTTATACATGAGGTCTGGTACCTTGAATAAGAAAAAGTGGTACAAAAAAAGTGGTGGTACTACTTTTTCTTTTTCAAGGTACCAGGCATAAAAGTAAAGAAACCACGATGAGCCTAGCTATATAGCTTATAATATGATAGAAGCTGCAATCATATACATATGATGAAACACTTGTGAGCAGATTAATTGATGATAATTGGATTCGATCTCCTTTTATCTTTCACGTATCAAATGTCCTTTCTAGGTGTGCATAGAATTTTTGATAATATGATCACAAGCAAGATTCACAACATGTCAATTATTATCCTGTAATAATTACACAAGCTAGTATTCCATAACTAGCTTAGAAACACAATCATAATAATTAAAGAAAAAGAAATCTTAATTAAAGATGGATCTATGATTTTCATACATGGTATCTCCCCTTTCCTTGTTAAATCTCATCTCATTTACAATGCATTTCTCCTATTTTTCATATCCAACAAGGAAGCCCTAGTTATTTGTACACTCAAATGTGGATTCTTCAATGCAAAAGCCTCAAACCTAGGAGAAAAGACTATATCCTCCATGCTTTTGACAATAAAATTTAAAGCAGTCTCTTTTAGTGTTAAGTTAGAACAAACATCTGAAATCTCAAGCACTTCAAGTGCATTAGATGAACTAAGAGAAGTTAGCATTTGGCGCTCGCAAAATTTTTGCAAGAATGAGATCTCATATTTGTCTGCTGCTATGGATAATGAGTAAACATGTTTCTCGATCTTGTCCATGGGCAAGCTCCCACTGTAGAGGAACTCGAGAAGGGATTCGAGTTCCTCATGGTTAAGCTCCGAGAGAGTTATGGCGTCTGTTGGTGCTTCTTTACAATCATCTGAGTCAAACATATTCTTGAAGATTTCTGATTTTGCTGCCTGAAATTTTAGTGGAATGAAAAAAAAAAAAAAAAAAAGCATGAAATATCATAAGTACACTCATGATCAAGATTTTACAGAATTTAATTGGGAAAGAAAAGTTCTGGGCCAAAAAATGTGGGCTTGGACCAGAATAAATTTATAAATGAGAGGAAAAGAGAGAGAGAATGAGACAAACCAGTAATGCTCTATGGGCTGGTATAGAAGGCCCATTGTTGCCAGGCTTTACTAAGATATCAGTATGGATTTGATATCTAAATGCATCTTCAAGCCCACTTAAAAACCTCAATTTATCATTCAGTTCTTCCTCCACCTCCTTCATTTCCTTGACCCATTTAAGTACACCCACAAAACCCTGCAGAAGTATAATTATTTAAGAGTGATAAAGACAAGGACTTTTGAACATAAGTCATAATTAGCTAAATCAAATTATTACCCCTTATTCATCAAATGTTAGAAAATGATTGATTGTTTACAATGGTAGGAAAGAAAGGAAGTAATAAACGATAAGAAATTGATACGTTAGTTTTTAAGTTTAATTAGATGAATATAAAGATATTAAAAAAAAAAAAATGAATCAATGGGATTTGGACGCAAAAGGAAGCCAATAAATTCTTTAAGGTTTGTTTCTTTTTAATTCCTTTCTTGTTAGCCATCCAAATATAAGAAAGACAACTCATTTCGTTTCAATTCCTTACTATAACATTAGTTTATGTTCATTTCTATTTTCTTCTTTTCCTTTCCATTCTTTTCTTTTCCTTTCTTATCTTAGAATTAATACCAAACACATTGTTAAGGAACTACAATAATCAGATCAATAGAAGGCATGCAAAATAACAAGGCAAATGCAATGTGTAATATAATTAGAATTGAAGAGTGATCACTATCAGTCAATGGCGGATCCAGACACTTCAAGTGGGTGCCTGGATCCCCACTTGGAGGTTTTTTTCCCCTTTTTTATGGATAAATTTGGGAATTTTTTTAAAAAACAATTATATATTTGTAGTAAAAATAGGTTAAATCCTATGAAAGGAACCCACTTAAAGTTGGTCTTAAATCCGCCATCGCTATCAGTACCAACATTGCATTGTTACTGCTAGTTACGAGCAAAATACAAACATGGGCAGAAAGAGCGGATACATTGAGACGCAAGACGGAACAATATGTAATACTAGTTGTTGAATATGAAAGATCAACAACTTTACTGTATATAGAGGTTGGTTGATGAATATATATGTTGCATTAGTCACTAAAATTTAATTAATTGATATACAAGCTTAAGAGGGATAGTTCTCACCTAATGAAATACTCCCTATCATGAAATTAAAGTATGCTGAAATGTGAAGTTTTACTCTTCAAGCTAGCTATGCAACTAGAGACTCCAACCAACCACATTTTTGAACATTCGACAAGTTTAGTTGCAATGTTTCTGTATGTAGCCAAATGATTAGCTTTGGCAACCTAACTTTTTTTGGGTTTTTTTTTTTTTTTGGTGTTGTTAACTTGTTACTAGATGTCATTATTTCACAGTTGAGAGTGGTTAAACATACTTATTAGATTGAGTTAGTTGCGATAAATGATGTTCTCTCTAGTACTTTGTAGATTCTAGGCTCATTTGATTGAACAAAGTATATTTTTGGTTATTTTCAAGTTATATAGAATAGTCTAACTAATTCTAATTTTCATGGATAATATTATTTTTTTAGTCAAATACAGAGTCTTAGTTTCAATAGTTTTTTCAAAATTTCGGATTGTTTTTAAATTCTTGAACCTTATCCAAAAATGCTTATTAATTCTTTATCCAAAAAACAAAAAACTGCTTACTAATTCACCAAGCTATATGTAGGTCGAAATCGAAATTGCTAGGGAGTACAATTATATGAATTGTTTCTTTTCCCCCCTAGTAATCTTAGTGTATCCTGTCAAATGATTGTAAATAGAGCTTTATCTCTATATGAATACGGTGCCTCAGCTTTTAGCACTGATGGTCAAATTGCATAATACTATATGTCTAAAATTTAAAATCAAATTGAATAATGACGGAGTGTAATAAATAAATATGAAGATAATTTATTGTTTATTTTTTTAAAAAGTGAAGTAATAAAGTTTGGAAGATGATTATCATAGAGAGTCTTTCATCAAGTAATTTGATAAGGCTACATAATAAGACTTGTTTGATAGCCAATTGATCAATCAACGCAAGCATCAACAAATGTATCAATTATAACTAGAGGTGATAGAATAGATGCTTAAATACCTTAGTTGATGAATTCGACAATACGAGATTATTGCTTCCTGATTTCTCAGTAGATTTGTTGTTGTTATTGTTGTTGTTGTTGTTGTTATCGCCATCAAACTTGTTAATCAACGCGATCAAGTTTCTGGCTCCTTCGTAGCAAGCTGCACAAATTGTATTCCTTGGAGGCCTTAGAATGAAAGGCATAGTAGTGCAAATTGAGCAATCCATTTTTATTGATCGATCTTAATTGTGGTTTGTTCAATGGCAAATGAGATATTATCAAAAGTGGAAACAGAGGATGAAGAAGGAGAAAGAGAAAGAGAAAGAGAAAGAGGATGAAGATGATGATCAATTTTGATTATATATTGTTGTTGGTTCACGTCATTTTCATGTGACAACCATGCACAACTTTAAGCAACTTCCTCTTTCTTCATTGTTTAGTTAAAGTTTAAATATTAAAGAGTTTGTTGTACCCTGTTTTGTATAATTAAAGTTGACAAAAGAATTTTAAAGTAAAAAGAGTTTAATGATTGCTCTCTTTGGAGGCATATGTTATACTAGTAGTTGCAACTTACATGTATGGAGAATGACGAAATTGCCCTTATAGAATTATTAAACATACAATATTCCAATTTTCCAACATTAGCAATATTATTTGCTCAGATATTAACGACAAAGTAAATCATAACTCAATACGAGCTAGCTATGATGTTTTAGAGGCATTCAGGGAGTACTTCATATACGAAATGACGTATAATCGAGTATGTTTTAAGAGGGTGTTTTATAAGATTTACATAAAAGTTTATGTAATATATATTTTTTTTTTTTTCTAATTATTGCTAATGAAGCATTTGAGCTTTCGCCATCTCGAAAACCCAAATAAGAGAGAAGGGAACATGAAGAGGGCAAATTCTTGTTTGAGACGTGTCTCATCAATTATTAGATGAGACGCATGAATAATAAGGGTTTGTGGGTTGGTCCTGGATCCACTTATTGAAGTTCGGTTAAGTAGTGACCTCATTGAGACTAGTCTCATTAGAGACAAGCTTGATAAAGAAAAGCATGTTATCAGATGAAGGGTAAAATAGTCATAATATTAAAAAAGCAGATGTTGTTGACAATATTTTGTGTTTAAAAATCTGCCTTAATTAGGATATGATTTATAATATAAGTATGAGTTAGAAGAGAATAATGAGGTTAGGAGGAGAAAGGGACTTTCCAACGTTACAACAGCCAAAATGAGTTGAGGATACCACGTCTAATCATTATTCATTATTCATTAGTATCCTTCTTCTTCTTCTTCTCCCTTTTGACCTCACATCTTTGGCTTTTGCATGCCAACATTCATTACGCACGATGCTCAATTCAACATATGAAACGTTAACGTACAACACTTCAAAGCACAATTTTAATTAATTTTATATATCGATATGTAGTGAATTTTTCTGACAAATCTAGTAAAATTTACAGTAATTAGATTCAAAAATGGCCTTCTTTTAAAAAATAAATAAATAAAAAATCTCATGTCAGGAGTCTTCTTTCATCAAAATAGTAGAGGACTGTTATGTGCACTTTCACTTAATAGACAAAGTGGAAGAAAAAGAAATTGATAAACTTAAATAATTAATTGCCAAATCCAGTGTCACCTTGTAAGGTTGAGAGTGTAAATATTGCACTCTCAAAATGAGAGTGTAATTAAAATTTCTCAAAATAGAATGGACAAAAATAACTTAATTCAAGTGTTCATAGAGCCAACCAAAAAAAAATAAAAAATAAAAAATCGTACAATGTGACACACATTAAACATGTATGAGAGGAACTCATCATAATTTTATTGTAAGACCTATATGTCATATCATTATTAGTTGAGTTTTTGGAACAATAGGTTACTTTGTATAGAAATAAGGGTAATCATAACTATTTGATGGGTTAACACGTCTCACAATTATTAATGAACGGAATGGGCCTAAATCAATGTTGTATTATAAAATTTTCTTTCTTATCTTCCACTATTTTTATCTGCTTGATAGGTTGTCTTACATTGTATTAAAAGGAATAAAATGAATTTCCATGCCTCCATGCATCGCATACACTGATACACATATGCTAATAGTTAAAAAGCAAATATATCCTTTAAGTTACCTCAAAAATAAAATCATGAATAGCAAAGACAAAATATCGTATGATAAGCCACATTGATATATCAGTCCCTCTTAAAAATTTGTACTCGTAAACAAAAAATTAGTAGTACTAGATAAGAAAAAAGTGATACTCAAGAGACTGATACTAGTGGGAAAAAAAAAAAAAAAAAAAAAGGTGTTACAAGATAAGAAAAAAGTTATACTAAGAAAAGCTTGACATAAATATCCACCTAAATAGCAAATATATCCTTAACTAACCTCAAAAATAAAATCATTAATAACACTTCATAGTTTCTTTAATTAATGCTTCAATTATTGAGGGATATATCTTGACAAATGATTTTACCACAAACACAAAAACTTTTATGAGGTACCCTTATACATGAATCCTGGTGCTTTAAAGAAGAAAATGTGGTACTCGGTACTCCAGTATCAAATGTATCACCTTTTCTTCTTCCAAGTACCAGCCTCATGTATGAGACCATCTCATACAATAATAACTGTACCACAAAATATCATATCACAAGGATAGTATCACTTTTCTCACACTTAATATCACTCCAGTACTGATTTTTGCTTATATAGTATCACTTTTTATTTGCCCAATACTCATCGATATAACAGGCGACCTGATAAAAAACGGACTGTGATTTTACATAGTACCCCTGTACATTCTTCTGTTGTACTCATGAAAGCATTATCCACGCAACCTTACCGATCCAGAGTTAGCATCAACACAACTGAACATTCGTTATAGGCCCATCAATTTATGGGCTCAGATTTGTCCAAAACAATAAACCTAGTTAATCCAGCCTTATGAATCCAGAGGTATAAAGTTAGGCCCACTAAGCTAAAGCAAAGCCCGCGTAAAGTGGAGTAGCAAATCCATAACACAGATCATTGCACTATATGTTGTTCCATCGTTTTTTCTTTTTCTTTTTCTTTTTTTGGTTGTTGGCAAGAGAACCCGTACATAACCTAGTGTATAAGCTAAAAGCTTGTGTGCAAATAAATCAAACACCATCTTCATTTTTCTAGACTGTTTCATTATTTGCTTTGTTTGTATGTTTCTTTTAAAATGAAAATGAATCACCTGATCCATAGGTTGTATGGACACAGATATGGACATTGACATAGACACGACACAGACACGAGAAAGCGTCATTCATAGAGAAAACATAGCCTATAGGTGTTGTGTCCCAGTGTCGATGCGTGTTGTGTCCGCATATCCAACGCTATATTTTTTTAGTTCACACTTCACATCATGGTGTTCACTCAAAATGGAGTTTAAGATCTGTGAGGCCGGAAATGGTGTTTCTCAACAAAGGTTTAATTTCGATCAGTCGATAGCATAAATATGTACATACTAGAATACTACTGCATACTACAGTTGGATGTACTCGGTACCATGTCAACCCATACACCTAACCTAATCTCAAGCTAGTACATTGAAAACATAACATCGAAATGGGAGTGAAAGTGTACGTTGAGCATTAATAATAAGATGATAATACTTAGGCAGTACAGTACTAATAACTCAAATCTATCTAATAAGTGGAATTGATAATTTCTGATCAAACTCTCTAAGACTTTAGATAGTAATGTTGGTGTTATCGCAGCAAATTTATCGTCATCATCATCGATATCTCTTCATCACTTATTAGACGAGGTATTATGGGACTGCTCTTCAGTGCGGTTCTCATAGTAATGGTACACTGCTGCACCTGACAACACTGCCAATGTCAAGGCTTGTGCATGCATCCTGTCATAACATTAAAACACTTGTTAATTATTTTTCCATATGATATAATGATTATTTAACATATATATACATCAAGGAATAATACTAAAAAATAGAGCCAGAAGATAACCTAGCATGAATGAGCTTGAGGCTCGGCTTAAGGGCTGACGATGATCTTGACCGCGAATTGTAAGCAAATGAAGCACCAACTGCAGTTGCCCAAAGTGTTCCTGCACGTAATCAAAAATTTGCAATTAATCACACAATAATCTCAATATTAATAATCATACAACTAGCTATCACTAATTGAAGCATAAAGATGATGATTTACCAATGCTAGCGAGCTTGTGCTTAGAAACCCAAGATTGCAAGGCATCCATATTTGAATGAATGAGAGTGAATTTGCAATGTTAGTTCAAAAGTTTAGTGTATGAATGAATGAGAGTGATTGAAGTGGTGATGAGCAAAGAGAAATGTTGAGGGTATTTATAGAGTTAAAATTGGCCAGGTTAGTTTTGAAGAGAGAGAAAATGCTGGGTTGTGTTGTTTTAGCCAGTTTTGTGGAAAACCAGTGGCATTGAATGGCTCGGTTTAATTGAGAGCGGTTTATTGAAGGTTCTTTTGTTGGTGGACCCAAAGGTTATCAACAGTGAAAATAGTGAAGCGAAGATTATTTATTGGTCATGTGCTGTGGGCAAAGGCGGTGGTTTTTGTTTAATTTGGAGAGGCGTAAACAAATACAGTAATAGCCTGCGATTGTCAGTCAGATATTTGCACCTCAGATAATGGGGGAGGGCCTGGAGTGAGCTGTTGCACGGCACGGCCACGGATATCTATGTCATCCGTGATCTACAGATAGCACTGGTGTTGCAACGAGTCGTGTTTGTACATGACATCTCAACATGTTTAATAATCGTGTCAAAATCATGTAACACCTGCTTAACACATTTAGTCGATTAAAAAAAAAAACAAATGATATAAAAATAACAGGAAAAATATTTAAAACTTCTCAACTAGTTTCTACATATGCATATGGAAGAAAAATTGTATCTTATGATTCTGCATCAGAGTGTTTTACATAGAATTACAGCTATTTGTATGAGCTGTTTATGGGATGGCAAGCCTGATGCCACATTATATTGCCACCAGTTCCCTTCTTGTGGCTTGGGATTTGCGTTGCAAGCCCAGGAGTGAAGGTGGTTTAGGATTAAGGATTGTATTTCTGCGGAACATATATTGCTGCTCTTGGAATGTTAGTAAGGCTGACCTTTTGGGTAAAATGGGTCAACAATGTTTACATTAAGAATAAGAATTAGTGGGAATATAAGGCCAATTCTGAGGCCAATTCTGGGGCTAGGTAGTTGGTATCAGAAGAAGATTTGTGAAGTGAAAAGCAGATTCTCAGGTGGCTATATTGACAACAGCTGGTACGGTCATCCTGCTGCCAAGTACACCATTCAATCAATCTGTCTACGAATGGCTTCAAACCACCTCAACTAAGGTTTTTTTTTTTTTTTTTTTTTTTTTTGGGCCAATGTGGGTTCGTAACAGAATTGATCAACCAAAGCATGCCTTTATTTGTTGGCTATAACGTAGAAATTATTACAAGTGAAAGAGATCGAAAATGTTCAAGTATGGTGTGTGTGATGATAACCTCTGCATTTTGTGTGGATGCCATCCGGAAACACATTCCCACTCATTTTACTCCTGTCCCTTTAGTAAAGAGTTCGCTGTACTCCCACTTGTATGTGTTACCTGGGACACTTATCGCATTTGGAGATGGATACAGAGTAAACAGTTTCAGAAAGAAGATCATCTATACTGCTACAGCTGCTGTTACTACACATATCAAGTATGAAGGGTGAAAAAAAAAAAAAAAAGAAAAGAAAAGAAAAGAAAAAAAAAAAGAATTGAGCTTCAGATGCCAGCTCCAGTTTATGTGATGCTGCAGGCCATCAAATAAGAAGTCAAATGCCTAGTGCTGGGAATCATGCCCAGCGAAACTTTACAAAAAGACAAAGTACTCACTGGTCTAATAGTCTGATCTGTTCAGTTAATGTTTTACTGTATTTTGTCTACTTTGCTCTAGAAATCAAGTAACCATTGAGGTTTGGAGAGGCCTTTCCTAGAAGGTACACCTTCCCGATAGTAATGTGTTATATAGTATAGTAATTCAGATTTACCTGTAAGCCATGATCTCATTCGTTGACAAAAAAAATTCAGTTTATGATATCTATAAGACGATGTCTTTGTTCTGTCATTACTTATGCTGACAAAACGGAATTAAAGAGCTAGGAGTAGTATGCTGTTTCTCATTCGTTGATGATTCTCGTTGCTCAAAACTTTGGCAAAAATGCAGATACCAACACAAATATCTGAAGCAACAAAGGTTTTCTTTTGATCAACTGATAACTTGCATATGTACATACTACATACTACTCGAAATTGGTATGCCAAGTCAACCCATACACCTAGCCTAATTCCGAGCCTAATACATTAATAACAAAACAAAATGGAAGTGGAGTACTTGTAAAAAAGGAACACAAATCTCGGAAGTGAAGTTGATTTTCTCTTATGATCAACATTTCTAATAAGACTTTTTGGAAGCAACGTTGGTTTTATAGCCAGCAAATTTAAACTTATCGTCATCATCAATTCATCATCACTTAGACGAGCCATGGGAGTGTTCATCGGTTCTGTTCTCATAGTAATGGTACGCTGCTGCACCTGACAATACCGCCAATGTCAAGGCTTGTGCATGCATCCTGTTATAACAGTAAAACTCTCTTGTTAATTTAATTCTACTCCATAATATCAATACATTATATAATGATGATCAAAACGCAAAAAAAGTGAGTAGTAAAAAACACAAAACATCAAGCTACAGAATCACTAGTAAAATATATTGGTTGGATATTTCACACGAGTAGTAATAGCAAGCTAAGAAGGTAACCTAGCATGAATGAGCTTGAGGCTCGGCTTAAGAGCTGATGACGATCTTGAGCGCGAATTGTAAGCCAATGATGCCCCAACTGCAGTTGCCCAAAATGTTCCTGCACAATAATCAAAATTAAAGCTTCCAATCAATCACACAACACTCTCAATCTTAATAGTTTTACAACTATCACTAGTATAATTATACATAAAGATGATACCCAAAATGTGTTTGGCTCACCGGTAAGCAAGTTAAAGCTTATACACCAGTTTAGGGGTTCAAACCTCTTAGTGAGCACCTCCACGAATTTACTCGTGGAATACCCGAGGTCGTAGGAAGGAAGTTTTACTTTGCTAACGCATAACGCACAAATTAAATAACAAATACTCCATATAAATGCTTACCAACGCTAGCGAGCTTGTGGTCAGAAACCCAAGATTGCAAGGCATCCATAATTGTTGTTGCTATTATTTGTTTGTAAATTTGCAACTACGTGCGTTCAAAATTAAAGTTTGATTGTATGAATATTGAATGAGAATGTGATTGTATGTAGTGGTGAAGGGTAAAGAGATATGGTGGGGGTTATTTATAGGGTTAAAAAGATTGGTGAGTTTAGCTAGTGAAGTACTGGTACATACGGACTCTTTGTTGTGGCCCCTAGGTTTTAACAGATCCAGAGATAGAAAGAAAGAGTTGATGTTCAACTGAGGTTGTTTTAGCAAGTTTTGTGGAAAACCAGTGGCTTTGAGCAGTTTGTTTATTGAATGCCGTTTTAACTTTTTTTGTTGATGGGCCCAATTACAGCGAAGAATAATTGCCCAAAGTTTATCTACAGTGAAAAGAGTGAAGTGAAGACTGAAGACTGAAGAAGATTATTAATATGGGGAGTCAGTCACGTGCTGTGGGCGTGGCCGGTGGTTTTTAGTTTTTTGGGGAGGAGCAGTGCGTGACCACTAACCTGGGATTGGGATTTTCTGAGTCAGATAATTTGTACTACTTGGTACTGACTACTGAGAGAGAGAGAGAGAGAGAGAGATGAAGGGGGTGGGTGTATTGAACCTGGTTTCTGGAAATAGATCAGAGGTCGGTTTTGGGATCAGTTTTTTGCTTTTTCACTTCTTTAATCCCTCTCTTCTTAATAAGAGCATCAATGTACCAAAAGCTATTCTACTAACCAACATAATCATGATTAATTTATACTAATGCAACGAAATTTGGTTTATCCAACGGCTTAACTTTGTTGCACGTATTATCGACTTGTCCCAAATTGATCATCGGATTACTCAAATGCTTTCAGTTAACATAATTAAACGTACTAATTTTAAGCATATGATTTTTTAGATACTCTTTTAAGACTTTTACCCTTTCTAAAAGATGATGAGAGTTTTTTACAATAAGTTTATTAATAAAATTTATTTNGTAATCAAATGAATACGATATCATTTTAGTATTTACAACTTGAATATTGATTTCTGAATTCAATTATCTCATAGAAATAACATTGGTCTTTATATCTCATACTCAGAAACCAAATAAGAAATGCATAAGCAATACCAAGGGAGAACATGTTTAGTCTATAAAAGGATTTATCAAGATTTTTTTGAATATATGACCAATAGAATCTTGCAATATGACATAGTCTCAAATCATGGAGACATGGAGTATATATGTTAGGTACCCTTTGAAATTTGACTCTTCCTTCCTTCACAAGTCAGAATTCAATCTATGTCCTTGAGTGAAAAGTTTACTACTTTAGCAAATAGATGCTTTATTAGCAGACTTAAAAGTGTTCAGTAAAGGGTAGAAACTTCTTTGTTACCTTTTGAAACTCAGAATTCCCTTCATAATGTTAATCAAAATGTTGAGACCAATATGCTAAATATGTGCTATGTCTCATACACAATTAGCATGTTAGGCAGCCAGCTAGAACATACTACTATACAAATTTTCCTACACTCTGCAAACTGTATTTTTGCCAAACATGGTCACATACCCCAAGCCTCAAATCTGATTAGAAGTATCCTCAAATTACATGGCGCATCGGAATTTCAGCTAATTACACACATGTTAATGAAGTAGTATAATGGACCAAAACAGTGAGTAATTTTTTGCATTCAAATACACTTATTGTAAGAAAATCGTAGTCCTTTTCATATAATCAGTGAATTTACAAGGGTAGAAAACTGGAAAGGTAGCAATGCATCGTGGAACGGTGGAATAGTGTTGTTTCTGAAGTTAAGGTATGCATCATATTTGGGACATTTATACCACAGGACATTACACAGATCTGTACTCTATCATTTTCAGTAAGGTGCTCATAGTTTACTTACACAAGCAGCTATACAACAAAACTTGGAGGGTTACACTTAAAGAAATCTAATGCTCATCCTTTTAATCTACTCTAAGTCACTTTCAGAGGCAACCTCTTCTGGCAGCTCAAACGCATCAATGTCAGCGTAATATGATTTAAGCTTTTCTATCTCATCCTGGGGCATAGCATGCATAGAACCATCATTCTTGTTGCGAGACCTCTTCTGCAAATAGATACGAAAGCAGAAAGGGAGTTAAGCAGGTAAAGTGAAAGCTTGGAAATTATTTCAAGATCCCATCAGCACAAATCTACCCATACACAGACAAAATAAATGAAATGATGTAAGCAACTGAGGACAATGAGGGTAGATACAGTTGCAAACTTCTCAAACATTCAGCAAATAATTGATGTACAACCGAATAAAGAGAGTGGGATTATGTAAAGGGTTGTGAAGAAACTGAACAATAGAAACCCCTACTGTGATTTTTTTTTTTTTTTTTTTTTTTGGTGAGATAGAAACCCCTACTATAAAGGATAAGAAAAGGCCGATATGCATGTAGAAAATTCAAAAACCAATTTTTGATAATGTCAAGGAGATTCAAGAACATGGCTCATACAAAGTGAAAGAATGAAAAAGATTTTTAGTATTCCCTAGTCCAGATTTAATGGTCAGTGTGTTTTACCTTCCAGAACTGAAATTTAGATCGTAATACTGCACTGTTTTTATAAATACAAAGTACAATTAGTTACATTATTTAGATAGGTAAAGTTCTATTTTAATTCTTATTATTTGTTTTTATTTTTTTACGGACATTCCAATAGTAAATTTGAAAAATTAAATCATGATGAAGGAGTACATGACTTTCAACACACCTTCTTATGTACTGGAAGAGGGTCTGTATGTGAACCAGAATGCTTATCACTTGCATCATTATCAAACTCTACCCTGTAGAAAACAGAAAACATGACATTAGGCCGCCAATATGGTTATCTGCAAACAGGAGCTGACATAACGATGACACAATTATACCAGCATTTCAGACAATTGAATAGCAAGGCATTCATTAGCCTCGTTGTTCACCAAATAGAAGCCAAATGCGGTTCAGAAAAAACTTAAAATACCAACACCGCCACCATCTCATCAAATAGTAAATACAACAAAACAAAGGTAAGAATCTCTCATCTCGGAAGCATGAAGTTAGCTCACAATTTGCATATCACTGCTCTGACGCATATAGACCAACTGTAGAACAATTACTCAGCAAAGAAGAGGGGGAGGGAGGTATACAGAGGAACAAAGTGCAAGAAAGTTTAGAGTACCCCTTTTTCTTCATCCGTTTGTGAGGAGGACAGCTAAAAGGCAAAACAGTCGTCCCATCGCCATGCTTTCTTCTCCGTGGGGATCTTCTTTGATTATAGACTGTTAAAAAGTCAGGTCTCTCTTGCTCACGAGTACCTTAACAAGCAGCAAAAGTAAGTCCTTCTAAACAGACCACATCAACAATATTGCTAACAGGAAAAGAATGGCAAAAAGATGGTAAACATAAAATCAGAACAAATTTCCAACAGCTAAATAAAAACTACGAGATCATTTACTTGGAAGTAAATGTGATTGAGGTGTAATGTATCATTTAGTAAGGGGAGGTAGAGGTGGAAAAGAGAGGAGGGGGAGTAATATAAGAAGGCTGTAATTGATTACACTAGTCAATGTAATCCATGTTACTCGAGGTTAACTTATTTAATCATCATTACATGACTAAAAGTAAAGATGTTTACAATCAGCCTCACAACTACAAATTTATGAGTCACCATGAGCATTTGTATAGCTATATATTGCTTTAAAGAAGATGATCTTCTGGTTTATAGTCCATGCTTTCAGATGTTTAACATAGTCCTTAAGGTTTTTAGGAAATTGTTGCTCAGTGCCTATACTGACAAGACGATCAGAGTTAGAAGTGCTGAAATATCTTCCATGTATCCCTGAACCCTTTTCTCTCTCTTGTTGTCCCTTCATCTATTATTTAAATTTATTCAGAAAGGGGTCGAGTTTATCCACATAAGATATGAAAATTACCAGAAGCGGAAGAAGACGATATCGGGAAATCAGGATGAGGTGTCATGGGGTCAGCCTCAATGTTGGGAGTCTCTAAAATCATCTTTCCTTTATCCTTCCTGGTTTGTGCATCTGGTGCTTGACTCTGAAGAACGGGAGGTCTAGATAGATAACAATTACCAGAAGCAGCAGACGATGATAAATGTAGTGTCTGACGTGTCAATGGCTTAGTTATCTGAATGACAGGAGTCTCTAATACCATCTTTCCCTTATCCTTTCTGGTTTGTACATTTGGTTCTTGATTCTGGAGTGCAGGAGGTCTAGATAGATAACAATTACCAGAAGCAGCAGATGATGATAAATGTAGTGTCTGACGTGCCAATGGCTTAGTTATCAGAATGATAGGAGTCTCTACTACCATCTTTCCCTTATCCTTTCTGGTTTGTACATTTGGTTCTTGATTCTGCAGTGCAGGAGGTCGAGATGGATGACAATACCCAGAAGCAGCAGACGATGATATATGCAATGTCTGATGTGTCAATGGCTTAGTTGACCGAATGATAGGAGTCTCCAGTACCATCTTTCCCTTATCCTTTCTGGTTTGTGCATTTGGTTCTTGACTCTGAAGTGCAGGAGGTCTAGATGGATGACAATTCCCAGAAGCAGCAGACAATGATACCTGTAGTGTCTGATGTATCAATGGCTTAGCTAACTGAATGGTTGGAGTCTCTGATACCATCTTTCCCTTATCGTTCCTTGTTTTTGCATCCTGCCTTTGACTCTGAGCTGCAAGAGACCCAGATTTCCTACGATCTCTGCCATCTTTAAGGGGATTTGAGAAAAAAGAATCAGTGAACATGCACCTATTTGAAGAAACTAACTAATATATGGTAACATGAAACCACCGGCTCTATTAACTTACATAAACCTACCGGTTACAAGCTTAATATCACAATGATCATATTAGAATTATGTAATTCCATATGATAAAAAAAAAAAAAAAAAATATGGGCAGAATCACAATGAAGGCATAAACAGTAGTTGAAGTTGTATAGTGAACACCCAAGTGAGACTTAAATTAACAATTCACACCAAATTTAAACATTTTGCGGCATACAGCTTCTAGATGTAATTGAGAAACTTTTAGCAATTGTATTACTGTCTATACGTATCTTATTTGATCCAAAAGTGGAAAGCTTTCTATCATGAAACGAAAAACCAAACACACTATGCTGTACTCCTATAGTACATGAAGCACCATCCAAACAAAGGCAATACAATATTTTCATTGGAAGAAGTGATTTATACAGATCAAAAACAAAAATCGAGCAATGGCTTATTTCACTTGTTCAAATACTCAGGTATGTAGATTGAAACTAAATACAAGTTAAGATAAATCATTTGTTGTATGGCACTTAATAAGGTATGCAGGTTCTTTTGGATGAAAGCAGACAGTTTCCGTCTCATATTAGCGGATCAGTCTTCTGTCTGGACTCTGGACCATTGAAAAGTATTGCATATCAGCACCAGTTTCACAGCAAACATGTCTTGATGAAGGTGACAGATTTTAAGAAATTCTGAAAAGACTTAAGTTCAAAACAATACTATCAAAAGAAAGCAGTTGTTAAAACAACCCAATATAGTAGTAATGACAATGATTTCCAGGATAGAGGTATTATTATGCATTCCATTCAATAGCCACTCAAAGAAACAATACAAGGATGAAGTAACCCCCTCCTCCTCACCTTCTAAATTTCTCTTTTCTCCTCTTCTTTGAGTTTCTTAGCCCTTATTTAAAAGTTCAAACACATGATCAGGTTCACTTCGAGCTTTAACAAAAACTCTAAGCATAACGGAACCAAAACAATACAACACAAATTTTCGGGTACCAGCACAATACAAACAAAGAGTAACAAAATGCACGAGGAAGCAACAGTTCATACTCTTTTAGCTGATAAGAAGCGCTACATAGGTTCCAAAACCTAAATGCTTGATTCTCCTGTATCACTTTCACTCTCCTTTTATCATCAAAGTACCGATGTTGATCATAAAACATGACATGACACTAGAACACTCCAAATTAAACCATAAACATGCAAACAAAGACCTACAAAATAGTCTTGTCCGATAATGATTCACAGCAGCCAAACCCCAGTAACAACTAGAAATTAGTAGTAGTGGACCTTTGTTTTGGGAGTAGGTATTAGTATGCAATCCAGTCACGATCTTCTTTCAAAGAAACAAATAAAAGATGCAATGATCCACCTTCCTCAAACTCCTAAACTTCTCATTCCCACTTCTTTCAGCTTTCTAGCCCTAAAATGACATTAGAAGCTTAATCACATACACTAGGTTCAGTTGGAGCACCACCAGAAAATGTGCAACCTCAACCCAAAACGATGCAACACACATTTCAGCATATTGGGCACCAGCACAACCAAATTAGTTACATAAACAGATAACAAAAATGCCTCGGACGAAACATTTCAGATTCTTTCAGCTGATACGAAATCTGCAATGCAGTCACGAAACTTTAAAACCCATACAGCTTAGATTTTCCAATTCCACTCCTCATTCTACATTTACCCACTCATGTATGATCATTCGAAACAACATGACACTAACACAACCCAAAACCGGACCATTAACATACAAACAAAAAACCCAGATGATGCACTAGCTAATTCCAAGTAACAACAAAATTTTCTACATATAATCCCACATCTAGAACAGCTCAGCTAACGAAATCAACACCACTAAACGAACAGAAGCTCAATCTAACAAACTAAATCACAAACCCAGTACACTTAACACCACCACGAGCTAAAATTCAACTAAATCAAAATTAGGGTTTCGACGAAAGTCACAAAGCCCCCCAAATTCATCAAAATTACTCAGACCCACCCACACAAAGATTGATTGAAAGAGAGAGAGAGAGAGAGTGTGAACCGGAATCGGAGAGCGGTGTAGGAGGAGCCGGGGGATGAGAAGGGACACTGGGGGCATTAGGGGAAGCGTTGGATCCTGTGCTGGTATGCGATTTGAGGGAGCTGCTAGTGGTGGCTGGCTTGGGCTTATCGGCGGTGGTTGTAACGGAGGAATCAGAGGGTTTCGGAGGTTTGACGATGGCGGCGGCGGCCGATTTCGGTGCCGCCGATGGAGGATTCCGGCGAGTAGTAGCGGCAACGATGTTAGTCAAATCGGAAAGGGGTTTTCTCCTCAACGATGACTTTCTCGTAGCTTCCATTTTTTTTCTGTTACTTCGATTGGCTCAATGAATAACGAGCTCCCATATGAGAGAGAGAGAGACTGTACTGTGTGTGTGGAAGAAGGTGATTTGAGAGTTGGTAATGGCGGGAAATAATGGCGTCTTCAACAATATTCCAGAGAGAGACAGGAGGGGAGAGAGAGAGAGGGCACTGTTTGGAGTTCTTTGGAAATTTGATGGTTTAGTTATGAGCCCAAAATATAAGGGTTTGTTTGGGCTGGGAATAATGAACATGTGATATTTGTTGAATTTCAACACCAAAAAAACTGGGTTATTTGGTCCGAGTGTTTTACATCCATTCGGCCCAAAATTTCAGTGATACCGATGAAGATTATGCATACTAGTTGGGCCAGACCATATCCAAATTGAGTTTGTTGGCTAAAGGCCTACAGTATATTGCAAGAAAACGGAAACCTAGAACAGTCTGTCTCTTATTAGACCGCCTGATATATCAAGCGAATATTGGGTAAACATAAAGTGGTACTATGTAAGCAAAAATAAGTACTAGAGTTGTACTGGGTGAGAAAAAAGTGATACTAGTTTTTAAGTTGTCACTAAATTTTTGGGTCACCAGTATCATTTTATTGGCCACTAGTACTATTCGTCTAATATATCGGACAACCTGATATATTGTTTTTGTGTATGCTAGCTAGGGTTCAAAGGAAGAAGAGAGAGAAGAGAGAAATAGAGTAGATAAAATTATGTGATAAATTACTTGCATAGTACAAATGTTAACTATATAAAAGGTTCTTTGTTAAGTATTAACTTAGACGCTCTTTAAAGAGATTAGCAGAGAGCAAAATATATATATGAGAGTTTATAGATCAACAAATGCAAAGCTTGGTTTAAGCTTGGTTTTCCACTGAAAAGTTTTCTTATAACCTTTCTCGTATTATTTGCTGTGCAAAAGTATCACTCAATATTAAAAAAAATAAAAGTACAATTATATTCGGTTTTGAAATATCACTAAACAATATATTGTTTTTTTTTTTGGTACGAAAACAATATATTGTTTAAAAGTATGACTATTCTTATACTATAAAGTATCGTAGTATGCAAAACCTACTATATGAATTTTTGAATATTCAGCAATTCATTAAGAATCAACAAGCAAATAATGCATTGCCAACAGAAAACTACGTGATACTAGCTCAATCCAAGAACTTCATTATACTCTAGTTTGAAACAACACTACTTTAATTTTCAGGTACTCATCCACTAATAAAACCGGATTTAAAACGTTATCTTTGCAATGTTCAACTAGCCGTATAATATATCGGATATATATAGTGTTTGCTACACAATTTATGCTGTAAATGACATGTAAATTCAAAAAACAAAGTTTGCACTTTGCATACATAAGATATATGGTGGTACATATATTTTCAGATAATAGAAAATTTACTAGAATAATTACAAAGGATAAAAGGAAAAAGTCATTGATGTATGGGCCAAAAATCCTGAAATAGTATCATATTCCTCACAGCACAAGATGCAACTTAACTGTTAGTGATAAGTTAAAAGAAAAGTTGGGAATCAGCATGTGAGATGTGGGTTCTCTTACCTTTCCATTTCAGCTTCTTCCACACTCATTTAATATATACACTGTTGTAGTCCTAGTATGATGTAGATGTATATATATATATATATTTATATGTCCTCTTTCATTATTGAACAACAAAAGAAAACAAAGAAGCATAATAATAGGTTCATCATTGAGAGGGAAAGCTTGTACCACTTTGATAAAAGCTTTTTCTTTTCTTTTCTCTCCCTTTATTATTATAATAACAATTACAATTTTTTAATAAACTTTTTCACTTTCTTTTATTTCCTGATTTATTAATGGTAGAGAAATTCTTGGATATATACAAGTAGCCTTTGTCTAGATATAGTTGGCTAATAAACAAGCCACCGACTCAAAGAAGAATCGAGAAGAAAGGCCAAGGCAAAGGTCAAATCGCATCACTTCATCGCATATATTGTGGTTCTCATGTTCTTTAGAACATATACTCTACTACATAGGACCATTGATAGATCATCAAAATAAAAGGGAAATACCTAGGACCATTCAATTAACAAATGGAGGAACATTGATGCCAATATTCCAACATTCCATGCCTAGCTTAAGTAATCTCCGTTGAAATAGATATTTACTAGATCAAATTTATAATTCCTCGAATTTCTAAAAAACCTTAATCGAAACCCAAAAGTAATTCCCAAATTCCTCTTCTCATGCATCCTATATGCTTTCAAGTTAAGAGATAAATTGACATTCTAAAGTAAGAATTTGGTTCGATACAATGAAAGTTGGAGGCAAAATCAAAATCACTCCCTTTCAACATAGAGCTGCAAATTAGTCCCTTTCCCAGCCTTTTAGCTCTTTATCAGAATTCTGCATTAATAGAGGAAAAAATATGACTTCAAATACAACAAGCATGTTCAAAGTTTATCTAATAGCGAAGGTAAGGATGCAATCATTTAAAATTTTGTAATTGAGATCAAGGGGGTTGGAGAAAATAATAAGGGTATACATGGTAAAAAAATAATCATTCACTTGGTTCTTATGCCATGTAACATCCAAAGTTCTAATTTAAAACATTATGTGAATTGTGATGGTTTGAAATTATGAATTTCTGATGCAATCATTGTACTAAAATTTAAAAGCAAAGAGACTTTTTCTTTTGGGGCTTCAATCGTAGATTTTCATTTTGGGTTGCGCTATAGTTGATGAATATCTTGCTAGGTAATAATATACGAAAACGGAAGCTTAAGGTGAATTATAGTTAACTAATCATTTATGATATAGAGATGTAATCCTTACTTTTCATAATTGGACAGGCATTAGAGCTCATTGTAATACAAATGAGGTGAACATGGGGAGTTCTCTCTAGCTAGTATATTGGCTCACTTGCTGTGCTCATTTATTTAAACGTGTATCGATCAATTTAGGTGCACTTGCTGAGCTCATTTGTTTTGAGCGAGTATGTTTTGCGAGCCGCTCGTGGTTGGTTCATTTATAACCCTATAATTCTCACTAGATTATACTATATTTGCGAGCCGCTTACTAACATATATATTGGCTCAATTACATAATCCTACAATTCATAGCGGATATACTAGAACTTAAAATAAACGGAAATTTCCTGTGGTACCCCTGAACTTTGGCCTAATGCTAGTGGTGCCCACACTTTTCAAAGAATGCCAGTGGTACCCTTGAACTTTGGTTTTAAACTTTTCCGTACCCAAAGGCTAACGGAATGCTAAAACCGTTAACTTTGTAAAATTAAAAGGAATTTAAACTAAAAAAACAGAAGTGAAAGACTAATATACCCCTCCCCTCACTTCTTCACATTCCCCCTATTTTCTCTCTCCTCTCCATCTCCCTCTCTCATGGCAGCCATCCCCCTCCATTCTCTCTCCTCCCATCCTAGGCGGGTAACGACTTCTACCATTATCATTCATCTCAACCAAAAACCCTAAGAGAATAAAACAAAAAACCTACCCCAACTAACTAAACAAAAATGACAAAAATCTAAAATCTTAAACCCATATATACAATATACGACCTTTCTTCGTCAATTCGAAGCAAAATAATGGAGTGCGGAAAAAAACAGTGCCACTATTACGAGGTTTCTTTGAATGCCTCTTGAAATGCTTATCTCAAATCTTTGGGAATTTGAGGGAAGATTTATGGGAATTGAATTCGAATTTGTAGCAATTGAAACTAAATAACTATGATTATCATGATTAAGAATTAGGAGTGG
>BSSO01001489.1:0-23290 GCA_030267885.1 Mesembryanthemum crystallinum
AATAGATTCATCACTCATAGAGTGCATATTCATTACTCATAACATACATATTCATCACTCATAACATGCATATTCATCACTTTTTATGGATTAAATAGATTCATCACCCGTAAAACGTATATTCATCACTTTTAAAATTCATCACCAAAAACATGCACATCCATCTGTTTAATGTTATCAGTCCATATCCAGCTATATCGGATCGAGTGATATGGATGATAAACCATCGACCTGCCTTTCGTCTGTTTAATTTTATCAGTCCATATCCAGCAGTATCGGATCGAGTGATATGGATATCCAATGGATGCGAGTGGGATTGCTATCCCTATCCCTATGCTAATAAAAAAGATCATTCCATTTTGCTAATAAACAAGAAATTGATCTTGAGCACTAGTATCTTATATGCTTGTTTATTTATTTTTCGTGTATTTTTTTTTTAAGGTTTTAAATTAGCTACATCATCCAATTCACATTACAGACAGTCTACCAGTTTAACTGGTCAAAGGCTTGTTTATTTAACTGATCATTCCATTGAAAAATGACGAGTAAATCTAGATGGATGGAGGCATCGTAAACAAATTCTTAGATTCCTAAAACAGTTTTTAAAAAATTACCTTTATATTTAGATTAGACTAGGAACCCTCCATAAGAAACCTGTTAGGCATTACTTATTCCAACCTACCCAAACGCATTCTAGCATAACAATTTATATAGTTCAATTGAAATGAACACACCCTTATTATAAGGGCTTGTTTGGTTTGGTAGGAACTATTCGGGGGAGAAAAAGAAAGAAGGAAAAAAAATGATAGCAAATCAGTGCGTTTTCAATGTTTGGTTGGATGATTACAGAAAGATGAGAAACAAATCGAAAGGAATTTGTAGAAAAAAGGGTTCTTCCTGCCAAATAGGTGAGATTTGGACCCAAAAAAGGGAGAAGAAAAAAAAAAAAAAAAAAAAAAGGAGTTGTAAAAGCATGTTTTATTCCATTTTCTTTCTTAAAAGTCATCCAAACATGGGAAAATGAACTCATTTCTCTTGAATTCCTTGTAATTAAACCAAACCACAGAAATGATAAATATTTTCTTTCTCTCTTTTCTTTTTCCTTCCCTTCATTTCTTTTCCTTTCTTATCATCTTAGAAAACCAAACACTAACTTGAGTAATGGCTGGCGAGAACAAAATTGGTCCTAGCTAGAACCGCACATCTTAAAAGGCATTTGAGCACAAAGGCTACAGGTGGGTTACATATAAAGAAGTGTCACAGCTTTCCGCAAAATACACCCTTCAACACTTGAATGATAGCAATGGAACAACCTTTAAAGACAAAATCCAATTTGAGTTAATCTGAAGAATGGACAACAACGTATTTGCTCACTGCTCTTATATTGAATTAGCGGTCCAGCAATAGCGTCTACGTGACAATTCTCATTTGAGGCCTCCCAAAATTCTATATATCCTAAGTTCTGCACAAAATTATCACAGCAACCAACGGATTATGATGAAAGTTGTGGCTTTGTCATTCATAACAACAAAATGCAAAATCATCAGAAACATGAAAAACTATGCAACAAGTGATTACCTCCTATTATATGCAAGATCTTTGACCCTCAAAAGCATCTTCATACCCAGTAAGTGGCAGATGATGTAATGAGCACTAAGCTTAACCATCCAAGGGGATAGAGAGACTCCATGCCCTCTACTTCCTTGGGTATTCAAAAACAAGACCTTCGGCAACACTTCTTGCTCTTGCATGTCCGAAAAGCTTGCTCACAATAGCAAGGGAAAAATCAGTTGCAGCAGCAAGTCCTTTGGACGTAATAAGCTTGCCATCAATGACTACTTTAGCACCTTCAACCACCTTGCATGTTAGCTCATTTAGTACAGAAGGATGGGCAGCGACTATCTTGTCCTGTTTCATTCAACAGAAGCTTATGTCAAGCAACTTCTCTTTTCTATTCGTGCAATTTTTTCAGAAACTTCTCCTTTTAATTCTTGGTAAGATTTATATGGTATCTGTGTTGAATTAGTATTTGATTTGTTTACCAATTTTTCATATTAAAAAAAAAACGTGGTGTTCCCAGTACTCTTGAGTCTTGACATTCATCCACATCGTGATCTTTTAGTTGCTCATCTCTGAAAAAGTGGCCAATTTTCATTAATTAAACTCCTCTTCCCCACTATAACCCCTTTCTCCCTCACCTAAACCACTCACTACTATGACTATGAGATCACTAGAGGCTCCTTGATGGCCTCTCCATCCTCCCTGCCGTAACCCTACCATGGGAGTCATAGGCAAATAGGAGCGGCGAGCCTCCAATTCCCCCTCAATGAGAACAGAACTGTTAGTTGAGGTTAGGGGTACAGGAAACTAGGTAGGCTAAGGGCTTAGTTAGCAGCAGCTGGTAGCTATTTTTATATAGTTTGTTGAAGATCTAGATGAATGTCAGGACTACAGGGGCACAGCATAAATTTTGCAAAAGAGTGTCTGCCAATGAAAAGTCTAAAGTACAAGGGAACCATTGAGAATTTCTTTTTTTTATTTTATTCTATTCTATTGCAATCCCAAAATAAATGATGGAAAAAATAGGAGTTACCTTGAGTAGTCCCTGTCTTTGCAGAAGCTCTGGAGACAAGCCTACTGCTCCATATAATCTTCCAGCTGATTCTTGCTCTTTGAGAAGCTTCTTCAGTTGCTTTGATTTACTTAACTTCTTAGCCCCATTGAATCCACCCTGAAAATGTACTAACCATTCTATCAGAATATGAAACAAAAAAGAAAGGAAAGAAAATGAACATTCAAGATGACAATCTGAGACCTCTTGCTTAGGCATCATTCATAGGCAAATCCCACCCCATTCTTGTTATTCCAAAATAGAAGACGGGTGTTTTATGGTATTGGACCATATCTTCAGTTACGTCCAACTAGTAAACAGAATTGCACTAGTCATAAACTATGTTTCAGAGTCACGAATACTGGACAATTCAAGTACTGTGCAATGGGTCGATTACAGCTTTTTCCATTGATATTACTTGTCATAAAACAATGCCCTTTCATTAGCTACTGCGTACTATCATGTATGCAGCTCATTTTCTAACCCATCACTGGAAGCTCCCCAAGAACAAGCCATTATTTGGTAAGATTAAGAAATCTAATACAAATATTGTAAATATTGAAGCTCACAATAAGAGCAATGGGCTCACCGGCAGAATGATCATGTCATAAATTGATTCAGCCGCCATATTAATCGATTTATCAGCAAGAACTTTGGTGCCTTGAGATGCCAAAATTTGCAGGGACTTCTCAACTGATGCAACCACAACATTAACTTTTGCTCTCCTTAGAATGTCAACTATAGTCACAATATCTATTTCATCAGATCCATTCGCCACTGGTATAAGTACCTATGTGAGATACACAACAATTAAACAATTCTGCTTTGATGAAAAAGCGGAGTATTAAACAAAAGCCTGAAGGAAAAAAAAAACAAAAAAAGCGTGAAATATATTTGCACTGCAAAAGCAGAGTATTCGAAATATAT
This sequence comes from Mesembryanthemum crystallinum, assembly GCA_030267885.1. Classification (NCBI taxonomy): domain Eukaryota; kingdom Viridiplantae; phylum Streptophyta; class Magnoliopsida; order Caryophyllales; family Aizoaceae; genus Mesembryanthemum; species Mesembryanthemum crystallinum. The sequence goes on from BSSO01001489.1 coordinate 3,539, forward strand.
ATTAACAACGAGACATAAATCATGGCCATTAACTTCAAATTACGAGCATATATAATTGCTTACATGAGGTGGGTGATCAAGTGACCATTCTACTTGGTTGAACTCCTCTTTTCTAGGTTGATCTTCAGTACTCAGTTGCTGAATTATGAGTGTACATACAAAATGTCAGTAACAAATCGTAGATACTAGCAAAGAAATCAAAATTTGCTAAGAAACATCAACATTGGCTGCAATACAATATTAAATAAGAAATTAAAAAAGAAAAACAGAAAAAAAAAAATTTGGTCCCACAAGTACTCTGTCCACGGAGGCACAGAAGTAGATTCTATTTGGTATATCCACCTAAGTTTATGAATAGATCTATGGTCCACACTGCGTTAACAGTCATTTATCCTTAATAAATTAAGGGTAGATTTCACTGAGGTATACTGAAGTTTAGCCTAAATACAGATAGATATACCGATGTTTAAGATATTACATTGAGGTATATTACGTTTGTGTAAATGAGTGCAAAACAAAAATCTGGTGACCGGAGCAAGTGAAATGACAAAAACACCCCTAAGTTTATTTCATTATAAATTTTCAATAAGGTATACTAAGGGCATAATGGTCATAAATAAGTTAAACTAAGCTCAAATTTAAAAATAATATGCCACGCCATCTTTGATTGGCCGGAAAGTGGTAAACTATACCTTAATTAATTTCCTAAACATCAGTATACCTATATGTATTTAGGTTAAACCTTAGTATACCTCACTGAAATTTACCCATAAATTAATGATACTACGCAATAAAATGTTTTACAGGTTGGTTGTATTGCAATTGCAATTCAAGAAAATTAATAAGCCATATTAAACGAGTAGTCTTCATTCTATTGTTGCCAGAGAAATTGAGGTTATAGTTCTCTGCGTACTCTATAGTCATGGGACATGGAAGGAGAGTACTTTTTAGCTAATTTTTTCTCTGTTAGCTAATTTTTTTAACTTTGCACACAAGATGTCACATACATTGCACATCCACCCCTCATAAGACCCTCATCTCCTTTTTCCAATCTACACCACAAGGTCCACTAATAAAGATGGATGAAGTCAACAGAAAAATGTTACAAAGGATTTGAAAATTCACGAGAACGATGATAACATATCCAGAAATTGACTTTACTTCAACAAGCTTACCAACAAATCTTTGACCTCCTGGGCTACAGATTCGGAGAACAATTGTTCAACTAATGACAGAGCAAACTCAAAAGTAGTTCCAGGGCCACGGCTCGTTGTAAGCTCTCCAGAAACTTGTACATTGGATTTGACAGCCCAAAAGGTGGGCAGCTTGTCCATAAAAGCAGGGTGACCAGTTGTCTGGCAGTGAAAATATATGATTGTTTAATCATAATTTGACACTTGGCAAAGGAAGTGAAAATTATAATTTCTAACTAATGTAAAAGTTAAAACAGAACCCAAAAGTACATATGTACCCTTTTTCTCTTCAATAGTCCCCATGGTAGGAGAGTAACAGCTGGAGCAGCACATATAGCACCATATAACCTTTTCTCTTCAGCTTGTTTACACGTAATTCGACAAAGTACTTCACAATCGCGGAGTCGTGTTGAACCAGGCATGCCCCCCTGGTTTTCAAAGTCTGGTAATTGATCAGATATAATGCATATAAAAGTGCACAGACCCAGAATACAAATTTGAACAAAAGACATAAGGACAAAAGTATTGAAGACATTCTTTGCGAAGTAATCCTTAGTGCAACCACCAACAGTGAAAAGAGAGGATATAATATAAAGGCATAAGAACTTAGAAGTTAAAACGAGGATCCAACAGTAAGCATACATATGAGTTCTTTATATGCAAACTACACAGACTATTATAATAAACAAGATCAGTTGTTCTCCGTGTTCATTGGACATAACCATGATTCATGACTTCACTGTAACTATGGTGTTCCACAGTGCTAAACACTAAAGCCTCAGTGTGGCAAATTACCCACACCCAATTATAATTACTTCACCCGAACAGAAGGGTGGACATATAACCAAATAAATGGATGTTAAACCGGGTGGAGATCACGTCGGATTGAAATGGCATCATCCATCCGCAATAACAATCCATCACTCTAATATCAAACCTGTATACTTGTGTATATATAATTTTAAGTACTATATATAAACCCTCGTACAAGTTATCATGTCTTTTAGACACTTATTTCATGCTTTAGAAACTAGAATGTCAGCTGTCAGCAGAGTTACTCTGGAATGTGACAGCAACTTTGGAATGTGATAGTAGAAACTAAAAGTGACCATCAAGCTCAATTTTCATTTGATCACTCACTTTTAAGCAAAATGTACACAAATTAGGTTTTATTGTTTTTTTAAGGTACCTTTTAGTAATCAGATCCACCCATTCAAGGGGTATAATGGGTGAATAGGGTATGGATAGGCTGGAGCATGGATGTGGATTTCAACAGTCCACACCCCTATCGAACCAGTTGACAAAGAAACCTAAAATCTAAAAAATCTTTCTGAAGCTAGACACAATGTTGCAGTAAGAGAAGAAACCAACAACAAAAAGGCTGCTTTACAGGTTTAGAGAGCTACTAACTGGCAAAGCTATCAGATCGAACATCGCCTCAGTACAGGAGTTGATGGAGGTATCAGCAACAAGCTTAAGACCACCAGAAGCCTCGACCTCAAGCTGCGGTTCAACCGAGGCAACAGTAACATCCGCACCAGCTTTGCGCAACACATAAACCAAGATTACAGCTTCCATTTCTTCCGTTCCATATCCTATTGGAACCAGAACCTATCAACACACGTTTAGAGTTAGACCGAGAAAACACCTCATTCCATTTTGAGTTAAAGAACTATTTCACTCAATGTGTAGAACAAATCAGCCCGAGATTAAGTGTAAAGCAATTAGCAAGCTCGAAACGGGACCTTTTTAAGAGCTGCAGGGGAGCCTAAAGTTGGTTCAGCTGTGATAGTAGCTGCTCCAGTTGTTACTGCTGCTACTCTTGGTGCTGCTTGAAACCCATTTAAAGCAGGTGCGCCTCGAAATTGCACGGCAAAGGCCGATGGGCGATAAAGCGAAACAGAAGCTGAACCCATCAAGGAAACTGAGTGGAATTGGATATGTGATCGATCACAGCAACATGTTGAAGCTATGGCTAATGATAGACACTCCATCTAATCCTACCACCACCAACACTTGCTCTTACACCTCAAAACACCCTGCAAATTCCAATAACAAGGAAGCAAAATCGATTTCAGCAACCTAAATTGTTCACAGCACATATTCAAATATCAATTTTCACTCAGGCAATTTATCGAACACATAGAGCGCAATTTCAAAACAACCCAAATAAAGGAAATAAAGGAAAAGTTGCTTCACCCTTTGTACCCACAATTGACATCTCAAGGCATGCCATTTCAAGGTCATCCCAGAAAAGTCTATTAGAGAAGCTTAAATATTTGCAATATTGGTATGAAAGAAAATAAAAGCAACAAAACAAAGAGATAATCTGAAAGGATAAGGCAATGGCTAATGCACTATATAATTGGAAGATAGACTAGAGAACTTTGTTTATCTCTATCGAATGACTAACCTGAATTGCAGGGAAACAGAAAGGTAAGTTAATCTCCTCCGGTGGAACCAGCCCGCAGTGACCGGCACGGCTGTGGGAAGTAGCAAGAGGGGAGAGTCAAGACAGGAGAGCAAAACTTAGAATTATTAATTGCCCACTAGTTTTTTTTCCCGTCGTACGGGATGTAATACGAATGATATGTGCATGTACATTTAATTGGTTTATTTTTTCAATTATTGAGTACAAATTAATATGAAGTTGTTTGTTTGATTTATTAGAACGTATTCTTTAAAGAATAAAATCATTATGTAAATGAAACTTGTAAAGCACTCAATTATTTTATGCTATATATTTTAAAGGAAAAGTGTGTGGCTTATAAAGGTTACTAAGTATAAATTTAGATACTATCATCAATTTTTTATGAGTATTCAATAGTAATTTAGTAGTTATGGTTTTATTTATAATTGCTCCACTTAATCAAATTAATTTATGATAATGGCATAAAGTTTGTAACGGTTGATATTAAATTGATATGATGAGAGTAATAATTAGGTTTATTTATGAAGTGATTCAAGATTTATTTTTATTTTATTTTTTTTTTTTTGGTTAGTAAAGTAGGTTAGGAGTTACAAACCTCTAAAAATTTGCCATGTAGGGTGGGAAGTTAGGCTTGGGGGTTGTGTTTTAATATATATTAATAGATAGATTAATAGATTGTATATCTAACAAAATTAGTAATAGTGCATTCTTCTATACATATCTGGCCCCCCAAATGATCAAATGGCTATTTTTAATGACTATAAGTGAATAATATGGTATATAATAAATCTCCGGTGACATGTAAGTATTTAAAATAAATATCGGCAACTAATATGATATTTTAAAGTGAAATACTTGTCAGATTCACTCCTAAATCTACACTGCAATACAAAATCTCGCTATTAAAATGATTAAAAACGTATTTCTATGCGCTTAATTGTATTTTAACTTGTGTTTTGAGGAGTATTTTCCAATTTCGAAACTATTTAACTGTCTATTTATCAGTTACCTTCATATTCTCACTCTCCATATGCTGTTTCGTATTGCGAAAATATACAGTTAAACAGTTTCGAAATAGGCAAATACCTCTCAAAATGTGAGTTAAAATACAATTAAATGCCATAGAAATACGTTTTTAATCATTTTAATAGCGAGATTTTGTATCGCGGTGTAGATTTAGGTGAATCTGACAAGTATTTCACTTTAAAATATCATATTGGTTGTCGATGTTCATTATAAATACTTACATGTCACCGGAGATTTATTATATACTATACTGTCCACTTGTGGTAATTAAAAATACTCATTTGGTCATTTGGGGCATTTCGGTGAGTTGCAAATGATTATATAAGAAGCATTTTTCGACAGCATAGCATGCGCCACGTAGGCGAGCATTTAAAAAGTTAGCTAATTCTAAAAAATTAAAATATCTCATGTGTTGTTATATTCTTAAAAAAAAAAAAAAAAAAAAAAAAATTAATCTTATAGGTTAACAAAAATCTAATGAAGATTTCTTTATTTGTCAAATAGATGTTCATCCAAAATAAGGCAAAAACCTTCCAAAAAATACAACTATTATTTAAAAATCACTCATAACTTTTGATAAACTTTCCAAAAATTGAAATTTTTAACACCATTAGAAAGAGAGTGAAATGTACATTAAAATGAAACCCATTTGTAGTAGCGATGTCAACGGGTTAACAATGTTTTGTTTAGGTCCACTCAAACCAATCATTGACCTATTTAAAATGAAAAATTGAAAATACTCAAAAATTGTATTAAATGAAAATAATATTATTAATTAATGAACACAAATTTGAGTACAATTAGGAAGCTTTGTTCAACCCTATAATTCATGGCTTATATATAAAACCCTACTAAATTTGGTCAATTATGCCGTTTCCTTGACTTCCATTACACCACTGGCGATAAATAGATCTTTGAAATAAATCAAAGTCCCGTGTGGTTAAAAAGGTTCATTTTCCTTTTTTGTTTTGGCTGGGTATTTAAGTCAGACTTTTAGATTGATAAAAAGTCTATTACTAACTCCAAACAATTTAAAGGATAGGGCGAATTTCATTTTTTTTTCATTTTTTTTTCCGTGTAACTTATTATTACCAAAGCAAGTGTAAATTAATATGAAATACACTCCAAAATTTGAAGGGTTATGGACGATGATAAAAAGTCAAATCAATAGCTTACTTAAATGATTAATTTAAAAGATAAAAACATAAAATAAAAAAATCAAACAGATTAATAATAACTTACATCTTGGTCATGTATTGCGAACTGTGCAAATTACGGACATAAAATTTTAAAAAAAAAAATGGTTGCAAGCCATGCACCAAATTTAATACCCTTAGAGTTTATATGAGTAGTGTCCAATAAGTGATACTTTTAGATTGAAAATTCATGCTTTTGATCCTCTTAATATATCATCTTATAAATAGTCTTTTGAATGATGGAGTGTTTCTATTATGCTTTTAAATCTTTTTAGGATCTCTTTTACTAGGTAATTGGACAGCCTCTAAAAGGGAGATTATTATACCATGAAAAAGTGGGGTACAGTAATTATCAAAGAAGCAAGAGCGTCTTTTGATATATATCTATACGACAAAGGCACTTGTCTCCCATTCTTTCGAAACTCTTAATTTTGATCCATGTCATGTTTAAACTTTAAAGATAGTTAAATATATAATTTTACACTACGATAATAATGGAGCTTAATAGACTAATTTTCATAACATTGATTATCTTTTCTATCTATTACATTATTGTTCTTTTTTCTAAAGGACACAGAGCGAAAATTGAAAGGCAATCCATCCTATGTAAATATATTATAGTTAGGTTCTTTATTAGGCTTAAACATCCCAAAATTTTGCTCTATGCCAACAGGCTTTTGATCCTCATCTATCATAGAAAAAATATATCCTTCAATTAAAGCACCAGGTCTTTTGGGTGTTCCTTGACGATACACAATATGTCGCATGAATTTTCGATTGTAAGTCTTGGCGAGATCAATAGTTGTAAAGTTTCCATTCCCATCGTGCGGCCAACCTGTCTCAGCCACCACAATATCAATATCACTCACCCCTTCTTTTTCTATTGCTCAGAACATGCCGTCCATCATGGCATCATACAAGTTCGCATAACTCAAGTTTCCATCTTGAAGTATTGGGTGGATCGCGGTAAATTGAGCATAATCTAGTGGGACATGTTATGGATCTGATGCATACGTGTGATTAGATGAGAGTAGTAATTTGGGACGGGCGCCCTCCTGGGAAATTTAATTTTTGGGGAGCATGCGAGTGAGGACAAAGCATGTTGAATAGACTTATGCTGGTTTGTAGGGTCAGTGCTCAACTAGAAAAACAGGACGGTATCCACCTTTACCCGCTGTATTGCGATCCCTAACAACAAGACCATATCATCTCAATTAGTTGGAACCCTCCTCAATTTACGTTGTGCTTTATCCATTTTCTTTACTTTCATGTCAATGCCCCGCTATTAGAGCGATCCTCCGGGTAACCTTAATAGATAGTACATTCTAGTAGGATGGGTGCAATATTGTTAGACAAGACATAAATTAGGCCTTGTTTGGCATGGTTGTCAGTTACTAATTTTCAATTTTTTCAAGAATTCAAAACCAATTTTTGGAAACCACTTTATCTGGGGGCTGTTCAGTTGTAGAAAATTTTTCCAATTTTTTTTTTTCTGAAATTTTCTTTGAAAACTATTTCCTAGGAAAAGTAAACGTGTTCAGTGATACCCTATCTCCACTTTAGAGATGTTCTTTTGTCTGTATCTCTCACTTCCCTTCCTCCTTCAACAACAAGCCAGCAAGCCACCACCTCCTACCTCCCTTTCTCTCCTCTCCTTCCACCGGCGAATCGGCGACCACATCCACCTCCATCTCTCTTCCAGAGGCCATAAACCTGAATCTGCCCATAATTTGCCTACCAAGTCGACATAAATCAACAACTACGTACAGTGGCGGGAACTCGTCCGACCGCCGTTGTGAGCAAGTGGCTGGTAATCGCCGGCGGTGGTAGCCATGGAAGCAAGTATGCTAAGGGGAGAGCCAAGATGGTGAGGGGTCTTCTTGAATTAGAAAATACGATTTTCTTAGAAAAATTTAGAAAATCTTCCATTTTGAACAAGTTTTCTCCAAAAGCGTGTTTTCTATGAGAACTTTTGCAGAAAAATGTTCAACTGAACACAGTCTTGGTTTTCAATTTTCTATTCCCAGTTTGAAAATTAAGTAGTGAACCGTAAGCCCCAAAATTTTAGTTTTAAATTAAATTTATACTAAAAATTAAATAATTAATTTTTAAAACCAAAAATTGGCAACCAACAACCACGGTCGGTCCTAGGATATTAAAGTTAACAAGATGAGATTATTTCCGTTTGCTTGGCCGTTCAAATTTTCCTAAAAAAACAAATAACTAAAGGGGCGCTGGAATAACTAGTGTCCCTACTCCCTACCACCCTTCTCTTCTCTCCCTCCCTCACTCCCTCCCCGACGTCCGTCCTTACTCGTCGCTGGCCGGCGAGCTCCTCTATTCTCCGGCGAGATTTCCAGGTCAGTCTCGCTCCAATTTGCTTCTTAGGGTTTATCTTTGCCGTCAAATGCCTGATTTTACAAATATTTCTCATTTTTTCTTACTAGGTTATTAGTTAGATTCTGTTTTCTCATTTACGCTTTCGAATCTCATTAAGGTGAACTTTTGTTCTTCTTCCTGTGATATACTTACTTTATCTTGTACCTATTTTCTATTGACATATTTTTCAAGTTTTCCTTCTCGTTTCTGTTTCTTGTTGCTGTAATTTTGGTGTATTTCATGCTTAGTTGAATATGGCATTTGCATATTTTTAGAAGCTGAGTATTAGAGTAAAATTGAATTGAAACTATGTTTTCTGATATCAATCTCTGCTGAGACATTGCTGTTGATACTTTATGCAGTGTTGAGCCTGGTGTCAAATGCGACATGCATTGGTTTGTTCTGGTCCTTCTAGACGTTGGTTTATTTTGAAATTTGACAACTTTGTGAGAGTAATGTCTTGTGTTATCTCATTAACTATACGCCTTATAAATAGGCACACCATACACGACTTGCTGTACAAGACACAAACTAGAAATAGGCTCACAATACATGACTAATGACTTGTTTGAGGTTGTAGAATGGAAGAAGTTAGTGTTTGACTAGGGCTGTGAAAGTTTTATGTTTTGTTATGAGGTGGGGTTGCGGAGTTATGAACGGCTATATAACTGAATGTGTGCTTGTGACTGGTTGATGCTTGTTGATTGTGTACATTAGTGCATGTAAGAAGAAATGTAGGAATTTTTATGCAAATAGGAAGAATCTGTACGTTTTATCGTGAAGCGCTAGTTTCAGTAAATATTTTGGAATTAGTATACTCAATTTCCCTTGCTATGTTACCTGGATTTGTATGCAAGTGTCCAACATGGATGTATGTCTCTAGGTGTTAGACACGGCAGTATTTTGAAAATTTGGCATGTTTTAGTTTGAAATGAAGTGTCGAGTGTCCATATCTATGTCTAGTGTCGAGTGTCCATATCTATGTCTAGTGTCGAGTGTCCAGCACCGGATACTCAAGGTGAAATGAAGAGTTCAGGTAACGTAATTTCTTTGCCATTAGATATGATTAGCTGTAAAGGTGATTATCTATGTTTGTTAATAGTTTTTAATCCATTTTGCTGTAGTCATATCTGGTTTTTGAAATGTTGAGGTTAATTGCATAAAATGGTGTTATGACTCTGTCAAACAGTTTAGTCAGTGTGACCAATATATAAAGGACGTCTTTTAAATGCGCTATGAGTTGTTTACTCTGAAGAGCTTAGGCTTCACCTGGATATTAAGCTACTTGTGGTGGGCAGAAGTTGGTAGCAGAAAAGGCATGGCCATCTAGTAGAGTCCAGCAGAAGAATACTTGAAAAGAAATGGAAATAGTATGTCAATCTAGATCTTTCCGAGATATTGGGAAAAATGATCTGTCTCTGGAACTTTGTCAAGTGACGCATATCTTTTCAAGTTCTTGGTTTCCTCTACTAGTCCCCTGAATATCTTTTTGAAGTTGCCAAATGTCTTGACGGTGTTTAGGTATCATGATGATAAGAATTCAGAAAAGTCACATGGTTTCTTCAGACATTCTAGTTTTGCTCAAACATTGATTAGTCAATTTTTTGAATCCACCAAAGCTATGTAATATGTAGTGCCCATTTGGCAAGCTTCTCCGGACTTTACTTTTCTTTGTTTTCCTTCTATCTTTCCTTCACCACTCCACTGTCTCCACCTCCACCCCCACTTTTAACTTCTAAGAAGTTAATTTGGTCCCAAAAGTAGAATCTACAATATGGTATTATGGTGCTTCTACTTCTAGCCCCATAGAAGTTAATAATGGAGGTGGAGTCAGGAAAGACTAAAGAGGGGGTGGTGGGGGAGAAATATAAGGTGGAGAAGTAGAAGTTGGTAAAAGCTTGCCAAACGGGCACATATTCAGCATATGCAATATCTTTTCATTTACAGGAAAGCAAACAGACGTAGCTTAATGCAAATAGATCTTGTCTACTTAGAGGTTAGAGTTAAAAAGAACAAAAAAGAAAGACAGCATGGTCTAGAATTACAGCTAAAACAAGGGGATTCTATATATCTATGTCTTTAAGTAAACAGTTAGCACCCAAAAAATGTAAATACAGGAAGGCAGAATGAAACTAACTTTTACCAAAGTGTGCCATTGTGGCTAAGTGGCTATCATGATTTGTGTAAACATTACTTGCACTGCCTTGGCTATTTTTTGGACACCAATAGCTACTTCCTTCTCTCCTTGTATCCTCTATTGACGACCCTTTCACATAATTTCTTCAAGTTTCCAGTAATGACTTCTTATCGAGCAGTACAACCAAGAAAGCACTCCATCTCTTGTGCTTTTGTTTTGGTTCCTCAGTATTCTTCCTAGTGATCAAGTCTTCACCAAAAGCTTCTAATAGATTTCCCTTCATGTCAATAGTTGGCTTCCTCATTGCCTTTTATGTCCATCGGTTCAATATGTAACAAGTCGGCAGCTCTTCCAAACTATTTGTTCTGAATACCCAAAGGCAATGTCAACATAAGACTCCAACTTTTTTTAAACAATGTGCACGAGCAATTGTTCATTTGTGCTATTATATGCTACTTCAAAGTTCTTTTTTCTCCTCAAATCAGTTACATTGTAGACTTCAGTGTTCTCCTCTCTCTTGATATCATGAATTCACAAACAAGGCAAGCGGCATAAATCTCAGTTTGGAGCACTTTAAACATGGAGTGTGTACCCATACGAGGCATGTTTTTCCATAGAGAGAGGAGTTTCAAATTCTGAAGTATTTGATTCACTGTAAAGCTTCAATTGTCGATATATGCCTTTGGGCATCCATTGCCCTTTCATAGCGCATTTTGGAACTCAAGTAGTGTGACATAAGGATTAGTGAAAAAGCTATGTTTTTACTCTTTGAAAGTGAATTGGTTCTCATTAGTCCTCCCATAAGCAATTCCCTAAATCATGCCGGGACCCACATCTCTTTTATTCATATATCAATATAACCATTGATTTTTCCTCAAGCTATGACCATCCATGATTGAGAATCATTCTTTTCAAATTCATGAGGCTCATTTCATGATTATACACAAGAATTGATGTCTCTCATGGGGAAGAGTTTGTGAATCACAAATTCACAATAGCTGCCTGCATAAGCTTCTTTGAACCCTGAAAATGCTTTTGTTCTGATATGAAGGCAGCTGGATTTTGCTGCTATAGGATCTAAGAGTATGCTATTTTACCTTCAAGTTACATGAATATGGATAGTTTAGAATGTTAATAGTTCCCTTTCGCTGTGTCCAAATGCTGCCAGGATTGCAGGAACATATTTCGCATATCAAGGTGATCATATGCGATTTCGCCGAACAGTATCTAAAGAGATCTGATTAAACCTGTTACTAAAGCTCAGCAATTTATCATGTGACATGACAGAAAAGAAACTGTAGTTTTCTTCTACTTGTATTCATGAGCTATCCTTGCCTTCTTCTCTCCCCTGTTGTAGTTTCTAGGGTCAGCCGGTCAGGTAAATTTATAGATTATAGCTAGAAGCTAGTAGTATGTAGTGTTGTTTACTCTATTATGTGTCTCTTACAGGTGACAAAGAAAAGATAATTTCTGTGATTATTATCTATATTTTTACTGATTTTTTTTTCCCTATTTGTCAATGCCAGTTTATCCCCACCACACAACTAGAGACCTGAGTTTGAAACCCAAAGGTGTTTAGAAAAGTTGTCCTGATCGGCGTTTGGAACTCCTGTATTATCCTGGTTATCTCTTCTTATCTTTGTCTCTCCCACAAGAGAAAGAATGATCTTCAATAGCTTGAGGAGCAGTAGGAGCAGCTATGTTGACATCCTTCCCAGTATGATTATTTGATGGCCTAAAGTCTAATAAGTTCTATGGGGGAACATAGAGAATTGGTTAAGAAGCTAGAATTGTGACCCTCAGCCACACTGTGGGAATATCTTCCTTCTGGCTCCCACCATGTGGAAGAAATCTAGCCAACACATTAAAAATTTGTTGGAAACTTGCATAAGCCACAAATCCTGTAAAGCTGGGAAGCTTCTCCATGCTTATATCATACGCACTGGCCTCTCCTCTCACACCTTTCTTTCGAACCGTCTCATTGACTTTTACTCAAAATGTAGCAATCTGAGTTCTGCTAGCAATGTATTCAACATAATGCCTAAGAGGGACCATTTTTCTTGGAATGCTATGCTGAGTGCACTGTGTGCAGCGAACAGATTTCATGATGCACACATGCTGTTCGATAAAATGCCCGAGCGAAATGTTGTCTCTTGGAATAATATGATTAGTGGCTTTGTTAGATGTGGTGATAATGCTAAGGCATTGGATTTGTATGCATCGATGATGTCTGAAGGTTTAGTGCCTACCCGTTTCACTTTGGCAAGCATTTTCAGTGCATGTGGTCTCTTGTTGGAACTTCTTTTTGGCCGGCTGTGTCATGGTCTTGCTATTAAAGTCGGCATCAACAAAAATATGTTTGTGAGTAATGCTCTGCTCACTATGTATGCTAGGTGTAGGTGTATGGATGAAGCAATAAATGCCTTTGCAGAATTGCCAGAGCCCAATGAGGTGTCTTTCACAGCTTTAATGCGTGGCTTGGCAGAGAGCCAGAGAGTTGAGGAGGCATTGAGAACATTTAAGTTAATGCACAGGACAAAAGCTTGCATAGATGCTGTATCATTATCCAGCATTCTTGGTGTTTGTGCTGGAGGGCGGGATCATGGCTTGTCATGTAAAATGCAGGGCATACTAATACATGCTCTTTCAGTGAAATTTGGGTTTCATAATGATTTGTATTTAAGCAATTCACTGCTTGATATGTATGCCAAGAATGGCGACATGGATAGTGCAGAAATAATTTTTCAGAATTTGCCCAAATTGAGTGTCATTTCATGGAATATGATGATTGCTGGATATGGCCAAATTTATAAGTGTGACAAAGCCATGGAGCTCATGGAAAGAATGGAGTCTTCTGGTTATCAGCCAGATGAGGTCACTTTCATCAATTTCTTAGTGGCATGTGTCAACTCTGGGAATGTTGTAGCTGGCCGTCAAGTGTTCAACAAAATGACATGTCCAAGTTTGAGCTCGTGGAACGCTATGCTATCAGGGTATACACAGATTGGAAAGCATGACGAGGTAGTAATGCTCTTCAGGGAAATGCAATTTAGGAATATAAAACCAGATAGGACCACTCTGGCTGTTGTTCTTGGTTCTTGTGCAGAGACCGGGCTTCTAGAATGTGGAAAACAAGTCCATGCTGTCTCAATAAAAGCAAGTATGAGATGTAACATGTATGTTGGCAGTGGACTTATAACTTTATATTCTAAGATTGGCAAAATGGATACAGCCAAGTCTATTTTTGTTGGACTGCCTGAAGTGGATATTGTCTGCTGGAATTCCCTCATTGCAGGATTTTCTCTTAATTCTTTAGAAAAGGAGGCTTTTGAGCTCTTTAATATCATGAGAACAAGGAATATGTCCCCCACCCAATTCACTTATGCCACTATGTTGAATTGCTGTGCGAAACAGTGTTTTTCATCTCAAGGTAGACAAATCCATGCCCAGACAGTAAAATATGGATTCATATATGACATCTATGTAGGGAGTGCTCTGATTGACATGTACTGTAAGTGTGGTAATGTAGTGGAGGCCCGAGAACTTTTTGATGCAATGCCTGTAAAGAATATTGTTATTTGGAATGAGATGATAAATGGCTATGCGCAGAATGGCTCTGGAGATGAGGCTATGCATCTCTATAATTGTATGATTGCAGCAGGTGAAAAACCTGATGTCCTGACGTTCACAGCTATTTTAACTGCCTGTAACCATTCTGGCTTGGTTGATGAAGGGATCAGGATATTTGAATCAATGCAAATAGAACATGGCATTGAACCGCTTTTGGATCATTACACCTGTGTCGTTGATGCTCTGGGTAGAGCTGGTAGGTTACATGATGCAGAATTGCGCATCAAAAAGATGCCATGTAAAGATGATCCTGTTATATGGGAGGTTTTGCTTAGCTCTTGTAGAGTCTACAGTGATGTTTGTGTGGCAAAACGAGCTGCTGCAAAACTTTTCTCTCTGAATCCAAGTTGTTCTACACCTTACGTGCTTCTTGGCAATATCTATTCTTCTATGGGAAGGTGGGAAGAAGCAAGCACAGTTAGAGAACTCATGACCAATAAAAATGTGGGTAAGAATACAGGTTACAGCTGGACAGAAACTAAGAATGGGAGTGGAATTTCTGAAGTCTATGACTCTTATTTATCACAATGGGCTTAAAAGGCAGTAATGGAGGAGCATCGAGTGTTTGTCAATTGTCATAGCTGAAAAAGAGGTCTTCAAATCATTGAAATTGCTGCTCTGATGTGTATCCAATTTTCCGGTGCAATCATGGAGAGAAGCACGTAACCTAACTACTTCAATGTTCTAGTGTTCCAATTTGAAGGGAACTACAAAATGGGCCCTCCGCGCCAGTGCTACTCTTACCTTGAATGACGTTCTCTATGGCATGGACATGAGGGATAGAGGAGAATAATACATGCCTACACTCTTGCTTCTGGTAACGCACTTTTTCAACTTCTCTTGTTGATTTAATTTGAGTTACGTATTGGTGTATGTTTATGCTCTGAGCACTATACAAACTTGTGATAGCAGAGCCATGCTTAAGCTCTTGAAATTTGCTATATGTTGCTCAGCAGAGTCGTATGGGACTGGAGTGATGTTAGCATCATGGGTTTTTTTTTTTTTTTTTTTTTTTTTNTTTTTTGGGCCTCTTATTGATGCCAACGTTACTGTTGTCTGTATTATATTATACATGCAGTGAGATATAGAGACACACACAAATGAAATACATAATAACATGGGTATCTGAGCTTTGTCCAGCTAATCCCATGAGCCCTGAAGTTAACGGCCAGGAAAACTCCTAAACTAGGACCTGTGGAATATGGAATATATCTCAAAGCTCTTACCAGTTGAGTCAACTACCTTCTCAGGGTTTAAATTAGCTAATTCCTCTGTCTTTGATCAAGAAAAACTAGAAAATCTCAATTGGGTGAGGAGGTGGGGAGGTGGGGGAAAGAGCACAATATTAGTAATAGAAAAAAAACAAAAAAACAAAAAAAGGTAAACAATAAGAAGTCTCATTTAAAAAATTCTACTACAACTGAATATAAGATTGTGTAATTGCCCTCCCCACCCCCAGTTAAAAGGAGAAAAAAAGCTGTTTATAATCTATACATATGTTTCTTATTTGCGAAAGTATTTATCAATCTCCATTTGTCACTTATACAATAGGAAGAGACTGCTTGTTCAATTAACACAAGTAGATCCAGATGCCAGTTCAGCAGTAGCAGTAGTCTCTTTGGGTTTTTGCTGTTGTATATATAGAGTGCCAAAAAATATCTTGTTTCAGTATCAGTGATGAATACTGTTGGTAATTACTAACATTGTAGGTAACTATCAGATCTGGACGCTTGCATATGGTACTGTGTTATGAGAGCAAAGGTATGGATGCTGTTAATCTAGAAAAATGTTGTTTGATGACCCACTGACCAATAGGTAAGACAATACATGGTATTCATGTAATTCTGTCCTTTATTTCTTTATTTTTATATATAGTTCATGTAATTATGTCCAACTTCGTTGCAACCAAGTTTATGGATATGGATGGTGGGATACAGGAGGATCTTGATGCTGGTGATATAGGGTTCTTACTGGATTAAGTGGCAAACTTGGAGGTGTAAGCAGCAAAATTGACAAATTTGGCAAAAATGGTGAGATTTGCACATTCTTTAATTTGTAGGTTATTCCGCTTCAACACAGCATAAATGTTTCACATCTCTCACCTAAGACACAGCACAAATTTCATGTTAAAAAACGGAGGACGTATATGTTTGAGGTTAGTAACTCTTGCTAGTACAGCAATATATCAAGCAGCATTTAGCTGAATTTTGATAGACAACAGAGAGAGGAGACTGAAATGATGATGACAAGAAAAAGATTGGGAGGATAATGTTACATAGAAGAAAAAAGGGGAGAGAGGAGGTAGAAAGGAGGGAGCAATCAGAGAGAATTATACCCCCTCTATGCTCAAGGTGGAAACTGGGGAACTTTTTCATGATGAGAGAGTTAGGTTATAGTAATGTGTATTGAGGTGGTCTTTATCTCAGAGGAAGAATGTGACTAATACGCAGTATTTGATGCTCTAATATTTTCAGATATATATTGCCTGGTTTTGTAACTAAGAGTAGAAGTGGGTTACTATGGTATCAAAATAAATATATACCGAGTGCAAGCGAAATAACCAAAATGCATGTCTTACAATGGCTCTTATTAATCATCTCGGAGCTGGTACTTACAGTGTTTCTTGTGACCCTGTGGGGAAATGCTTCATTCTCATCTTATGATGTCTATTCTGTTTCCAGGTTATAATTCTTGCTTAGTCGTCTGTTGCTGAAACCAAGTACTTTTGGAGTTTGAGGAAAGACTAAAGAAGCTGATGGAGGTAACTGAACTCAGCTGATTCTCTTTATTCAAGAATTTTATAGTTTGATGGTATAAATTTCCTGATCACCTCTTGTAGGACGTGAATTTCGGGCTTCACTTTCATGTGTATACCTTGGTGGTTATTTTGTTTAGTCAGATAAGAAGCTACTTTTCACTTCACAAGAAATCTTATGATGAGAAAGATAAATATTACTAATTTGCTAGCTTGATTTCTTTCACCACTGCTGAAGAAAAAGAGTAAAATTTACATTCCTTTGGGGTGCTCCTCATTGCCTTTTGCCCCTGATCCCATAGGTTAAGTCATGAGGATATTAATTAAAAAAAATTAGGATAATGATCCAACTATTAATGTCTGGTATTTTTCTTAAACTGTAAGGTATCAAACTTCCTCTTACAAGCAATTCAACAAAAGTAATCTGATTTAAGGAACAAGTCATTAATCCTGGTGCTTATATATATGGTACTTTTCTAGCTAACTTAATGAAAGATTTGAAATGTCTGATAAAGTATTGATAATTCAATTTAGGTTCTCTTATGTTGCTGCTTAGTGCACCAATCGTACAGAAAAAATCCTAGTTTACCTAACAATTTGTAACTGTCGAACAACCCAATTACTCCATTTTCTTTCCTTTAAAAGGGGAATAGAAAGAGGTACTTCAAATACATTGCTCCTCAAATTAATACAAGAAAATGGTTAGGGGTCTCATTAGGGGCACTAAGGGTGCACCTCCTTGAGTGAATATTTTGTTTTCTTAGAAACTATGAAAGAAATTATCTTATCCATAACTATGTACTTTACTCCTATGTGTGCATCATTGGGTGTCCCAAACGGGACACCTAATTATTTCCTAGTTTGCACGGGTACGGGTACAGGTACGGATACGAGTATGGTTACGGATACCGGTACAGGATACTGCAATTCCTAAAATTTAGGATACGGGGATATGTAAATTGGAATAAAACAAAAATTTTCACAAGTAAACAACCAAACAAATCAAATCAATTTGAAGATACATTATTAATTTTTAAAAAATAGTTTAAACATACAAATAAATATGATGTTACCATAAGTAAGATCAAAAGTGAAATGAGACAATTTGGTTAAACATTGAAAAGTAGTGAGCTAAGCAAAATAAACCTCCTAAATAGGGATCGAAAAGAAAGTTTAGAAGAGTATTAAGCTGTATCGAGCAAAGCAAAGTAAATGATAGTATTACTAAAAAGAGTCAAAAAGAAAACAATATGATTGATATGGAGTATCTATAAGTATCGAAGAGGTATCGTACAAGTATCCAATATTATCTCTTCTCTTTTTATAGCCAAAAAATAGGATAGTGCGTATCCACAAGCATCCATCGAGTATCCATTGAGTATCATATCGGATACGTATCGGAAACGGGGTACCTTTGCTATGAGAAGTATTCGTGCAATGTAGATTATTTCGCTTAATTTAATGCAATGGATTTTCTGTTTTTCTTTTAAGGAAATTGTAGATTTCTTATTATTTTCGCTGATTTCTTTCCCATTATAGGTATTGGTCAAAAAGTAGAAATGCTTTAAATTCACTAGGGAGAAGTTACCCGGCTTGGCTAATTGCACACACCTATAGATTTTAACCAGAGTGGGTAGAAGGCAAATCAAAGTATTCTTCCAATTGAATTGATGACGTCTCTCTCATTTTCACTCATTCTCTCCATCTTAACAACTTTACTTGCTAGTAGTTCTGTCAATGGAGAAATCGAGAACTTTGGAGTATGTTATGGACTGAATGGCGATAACTTACCCCCTCCTAAGGCTGTTGTCGCTCTTTACAAACAATATGGTATTCAAAGCATGCTACTATACAAGCCGGACATGGCCATGCTCGAAGCACTTAGAAAAAGCAGCATCCGTCTGATTTTAGGTGTACCAAACGATGACATACCCACCCTAGCCAGCAATGTGCCCAATGCCGAGCAATGGTTCGGGGTAAATGTTGCACCGTATGTCGCCGACATACGTATCTCCTACATTTTCGTTGGCAACGAAGTTGTCCCGAGCAAATACAGCGAATTCATCATTCCAGCCATGAGGAACTTACAGGACGTTCTGATCAGCCACTCCCTTCAGGTATATTTTACATCTCGTTCTTATTTTTACATTGTTACTTGATCGCTTGAAAGCTATTTAACAGTAAAGTATTACACATGTAGTTGTCCATTTAGTTTACATCAGGAAAACTAAGAAAGTTGGTGTTATAATGTGCACAAGGTAAAAGTTGGTGTTATAAAATTCAACTAGTTTGTACCCCGTGCGATGCACGAATTAGAATTATGATAAGTTAATTGTTATAATATCATTATCACATTTTTCTTTTTCTTTCTTTTTTTATGAGTTCATTTATATAACATTTTTTTTCTTTTAAATTTTATATGTTATTCATTTTAATGTGAAAATTTTACAACACATAATGCATGCGTTGAAAATGAAATTTCACTCATGTTTATAATCTTATCTAATTAGGTGTGAGTGGAACCAATGGAAGTGAATTTTTTGCCTAATAGAATTGGTTAATTTTGTATTAGACTTTACTAGTATTTGGTTAACTTATAAACTTAGGTGTCCTTTTTTAGGAAAAAAAAATTGGGTGAGCTATTTTTTTTTTTATTAGAACTACAATTGCTTACCAAGTGAATTTGATAGGTCTTCGTTTATTTACTTTGAACATTTTTTGATATAACATCATTAAAATAAAAATAGCACATATGAATGTTGGAGTAGTTGGTAAAGAGTTAGTATCAAAACTTAAAGGTTTGGAGTTCGAATCTTCTTAGCTACGTAAACATATATGTAATATTATTAAGTGCTTTGGAGTTCGAATTTTTTGTTGACCACTACCTTATGAGTAACTCTCTTGTACAACCGTCTAACCGTTAGACGACATAATTTAATGGTGACTTTTTGTAACTTAGGGGTTATTTTTAGTGGTTTAGGGGCTACTTTATACAACTCGACCCA
>BSSO01001490.1:0-23290 GCA_030267885.1 Mesembryanthemum crystallinum
ATCTTCTTCTATGTCAATCTCAGGTTTCTAATGACACAATCCATGCTGATTGGCACCAAACTTTCATTGATTCAATTGGAACGTATCATCACTTTGAATGGGCAGTGGGGTCAGGAGAAGGAAAATCTGACATTTTGGAATTTGAGAATGTTGGGATGAATGGAAGTGTTCAAGTGAATGGCCTGGATCTTGGTGGTCTGAATGCATGCTATATCACTTTGAGGGCTTGGAAACTGGATGGACGATGCACCGAGTTTTCTGTGAAAGCTCATGCATTGAAGGGGAGAGAATGTGTGCATTGCAGGCTTGTTGTTGGAGATGGTTATGTAACCATTACCCGTGGGGAAAGTATAAGCAGATTCTTTGAGCATGCTGAAGAAGCTGAGGAAGAAGAGGTACTTTCTTAGCAAACTTTGACAATCTAGGATGTAGATGCATCGTGCTGAGTAATCCATATATCCTTCTCTAGCTTTTNACTTTTATGACTAATCTTCGTTCTCTTTTACACATTGAACTGTATCTTATCTGCTATTAATCTTGTCTATGTTATCTGGAATCTGAATGTAAGTGCAGCTTGACATTTTACTCTCCTTTACAAACTTTCAGGATGATGACTCCATGGATAAGGATGGGAATGATCTGGATGGTGAATGCTCCCGTCCGCAAAAGCATGCGAAGAGTCCTGAACTTGCTCGAGAGTTTCTTCTTGATGCTGCTACTGTCATTTTCAAGGAACAGGCATGTTCTATTTTCTCAATATACTTTGAACTTTATAGCTTGTAGTGACTGGGGCAACTTTCTATCTTGTGTTTGTGATGGTTCATTACTTCCTTAAAGAGATGTTGACATTCGCTGTGTTCCGCCTTGTTGTCAATTGCATAATTTCTGACTGTGAGTTCAAAATATGTGTCTTTTGCATATTTCTTCTGGTGAAAACGTCATGGCAATGCTCCACTTAACAATATGAGGCAGATATCGGGATCTTTGCCCCTTGGGGAAACGTTACAGGCAGAACTGCTTGTGCTTTCGGATCTTTGCTCTTGTCTCATGTTTTTTGAATCTACTTGTGCCTATATAGGCCATGGGGAGTTAGTTTGCTTGTTTGTTTCCCCTCCAAACCTGCTTGGTTCTTGTTTGAAGCCGAAGTGAGGCTTGTTGGGGCCATTGTACAATAGAAATGGAGAACAAAGCTTGGTGATCCTATTATGGAACATACTGCATTAAATATACAACATTTTCATTGTATATTGATATGCCTATCACTTGAGTGGGGAGATTGTCTAAAAAATAGTTCAAATCCCCCCAACGATCTTCTGAGCAATGCTGCATAATTGGACCAAATTTTTAGCTATTACATTTACGGACAGCCTATACATCAAGGATTTCTGATAGCTTAATTGGCTGTTAGCTAAAGTTGTTTCTAAAATACATTCCGCAATGTCAGTTGCGGGTCGTTTCATCATTGCTTCAACCATTGCAATCTGTTAGCAGAGGGTTTCCAGCTGTTGAGGATATTGCGTTTCATATATTAGAAAATCCTTGACTTGCATTTTTGCCTTGCAAAATGTCTAGATCACTTTTTTTTTTTCCTTCTTCTTCTTCTCTCTCTCCCCAAAGAACGACAAGGGAGGTGTTAAAATGAATATTTCAATGCGTAAATTAACCTGAANCTGAATTTTCACTGGATATATGGATGCCGCAATGTTGGCAACACTTGACATATAGCCTGGTAGAAGTTGTACTTGCAACACTATGGCTGGTATCGCAGTTGCTACCACAAATTTGTTCTATAGCTGCATTTCATATTGACTTCATATGCAAACAAGAGCCCTTAGTTCTGGAAATTTAGGCCTTTGCATGTGCATCCTTCATCTTAGTATTGCACAAATCCTCTCTCTTGATCTTTCGTTGCATGTATTTGTCCTATGAACTAATTTGCGATAGCATTCTTTCAGGTTGAGAAGGCTTTTAGGGAAGGAACTGCTCGCCAGAATGCACACAGCATCTTCGTTTGTCTTGCATTGAAACTCCTGGAAGAACGTATTCATGTTGCTTGCAAAGAAATAATAACACTAGAAAAGCAGGTCTAGATACTTGTTCAGGGGATTGTGAATAAATAATTTTGTGATATTGAATGATATATTAAGAGGGCTATGTTTGATTTTGAAGTTTCTAATTTTGCAATTTGCCATGCAGATGAAACTCCTTGAAGAAGAAGAGAAGGAGAAACGAGAAGAAGAAGAACGCAAGGAGAGAAAGAGAACAAAGGAAAGAGAGAAAAAGCTCCGTAGAAAAGAGAGATTGAGAGGAAAAGACAAAAAATGTAGTGAAGAAAGTCAAACCTCTTTATCTCATGATGTCGTGGAAGTGTCTTCACCATGTCTTGATGAGGAAGCCGATAACCACATCAGAGACTCAATGAGTGAAACTGGGGACGCTAACATTTCTGAGTCTGCTTCTCCAGATGCTCTTGATGAGTCATCCTCAAATGATTGTGCAGCTTCTGATTTTCTAAACAATGATGGCACTGATGGAGAGCTTGCTGATGCCAAGGAAGGAAGTGGCTTGTTCACTCTTGGTAGTTTGAAAGGTTCACGTCGAAAATTGAAAGTTCAAAAAGAATTGCAACTAGAGTCATCATCAAAATGGTCAGACAGACGTCGAAGCACAGAGAATGGGGCTGTGGCTTATAAATCTGAGTCCAGATATTATGATGACAGTTCTGAAAATATGTCGAAGGGAGTCAATTCTTTGAATAGGCAGTCCAGAGCCAATACTGCAAAGTTTAATACTAGGAATAGTGCTCCAAGGTTTAGTCAGAAGGTACAGTGTTCCAATATCAGGATGACTGACAGGAATGACCTGCAATCTTGTGGTTGTAACCAACAGAATGACTACAGGGCAAAGGTTGAGCTCCAGTCATCCGCAACTAGATTCAGTCAGGATACCAGATCAATTACAAAGGTGGAATCTGCATCTGATATGCCTAAGTCGGCTAATCGCGTGAATAAGTTTAATCAAACAGATTATGTAAATATTCGTGATAACTGTTTAAGACCCAGGAGCAAGATCTTGAGTTACAGTGTTAATCCTCTTGGCAGAGATTCACCTCATACCAAGAAAGTCTGGGAGCCTGTAGAACCACAAAGGAGGTATCCTAGGAGCAACTCAGACTCAGATGTTACCTTGAGGTCATGCAGTTTCAAGACAGAAGGAGTCGAGTCAGACAAGTCTACTGTGGAAGTTTGTTCTGGTGAAATCAGCGACAAATTAGCTGGGGATTCTCTGGCAGGCAATACTGCTAGCAAGTTTAGAGTGGACAGCAGCTACCAGAATGGTTTTCACACAGAAGTAAGGGCCTTGTACCACACAAAAGAAGCGGCTGATGAGGAAGTTGATGTAGGTCCTACGAGAAGCTGTAATCTCAACGGGACTTCTGATTTCTCTGCCAGCAGCAGTTCTTCTGACAACTGCTCATCTTGCCTTAGTGAGGGAGATAGCAATACTCCATCATCACACCATCCAAATCTGGAGTCTTCATCCACATCTGATTCAGAAGATAGCAGTCACCAATCAGAAGGAAGAGAGAGTTCAGTGTGTGTTCAAAATGGCTTATGTGAAGGTCAAGTTGTTGGGAAAGAGGGTGTCCACAATAATGAGGAGCAAGAGGCTGTCTGCTCGACACAATTATCTGGCTTTTCATCTCAGAATGTAGGGAATCATCTTCCTTGGGGTACCCCCACGAAATCTTTGTCAGAGAATGTAGAGAATGGGAAGATTAGTACTGGTGTAGCATCTGTTCAACAAGGTGTAGTTCCATCAATCCACAATCCGAATATTGCGTTTCCTGTTTTTCAAGGTCCATCAGGTGTCGGCTACTACCACCAAAATCCTATTGCGTGGTCAACACCTCCTGCTAATGGGTTTGTGACATATCCCCATCCTAACCATTACCTCTTGACCAGCCCTTTTGGTTATGGCTTGAGTGGGGACTCACACTTCTGCATGCAGTATGGTCCAGTCCAGCATTTAGCAGCTCCTTTCGTGAATGGTAACCAAATTCCTGTCTACCAGCAAGGTCCCAGCTCTAATTCCATTAACCCACGAGAGCAAACCAATATTCTTAAAGCCGTTAAAATAAGAGATCCTTCAGGGGAATCTAGAAGAGAGAATGTTGGCCCTACAGGAAGCCATACTACAGAAGCGCCTCCAATGGGGAGCATGGAGAAAGGGAACTTCACCAAATCGGATACAGGAAATTCAGGCTTCTCTCTGTTCCAGTTTGGTGGCCCTGTGGCTTTCCCGACCTACAGATCCAGCCTCCCGTCTTCAGATGAAGGGAAAGCTGGTGAGTTTTCGAGCTGCCATATCGAAGGTGATCATGCTCATGGCAAGAAAGAAACTACTATCGAAGAGTACAATTTGTTTGCTGCAAGTAAGTTTTCGATATTTTAGTATAGCCGAGAAAGGTTTGAGATTGCAGTTTGAAAGCCAGTCTCTACCATCTCATTCCATAGTTGAAGTTTGAGTTCTTTGTAGTTTGGTATGCCAATAATGCTTTGAAAAGAAATATTTGCATAAGTTGTTCCTGATTTTTCCTTTTCTTTTGTGATTGATTTCGAATTGAGTCAGTTTTGTTACTGTAGAGAAAGATACAGATTGAGAGTGCCGGTAATTGTTTGAACATTTTCCTTTTTGTATGAGGTCAGATGTGAGTGAAGGATGTGTTGGTAGTGCTATCTGCACTACCATTCTGGACATGAATTTTTCGTGTTGTGAGGTTTTCCGACTTTCATTTCATGCTTAATCGAGTTTTCCATTTGGGCTTATTTTGATTGATATTTGTAGTAAGAATGTCTCAGAGACATGTCAGAATTATGGAAGGCTAAGGGTGATTCCCAAATTCCCTTGCTATTGATACTACTAATGCGATTGCAAATATGCGAAAATTACTTGAAATTGAAATTTCTGCAAATAACCACAGTTGCTGCTCTTAGTTCCAGAGATGGGAAAACCAAAAATTACTAACAATTCACTCGTCCCAGGCTAGCCTCCATAGGAAAATGCAGAAACGCGGTTTCTTCAATCCTGCAATTTTTTACTTGTTCATCCTTTTGCTGGTGTAAGGGAGCTATAAAAACTGAGGAAGATAGGTTCGGAAGCCAGGTTACTGATTTCATTCTAAAAACTATTGACGACTAAACTGACATCTTCTTGAGAATTTTTCGCAGCTTCTTGCTCATTTCATAAACCCATCCTTTGTCAACTACAAGAAATCTCATTCCCAGTCATTCCCACTTTGTTTTCAAGCAGGAATTTAAGGGTTCAATCTCTAGTAGAAAGGTATGATGCCAATCTTCATTGCAATTTCTGAAAGTACGCCTCTTGCTTTAACTTGGACAACGCTTAGGACAATCTGTCTATTCGACCCCAGGACAGCCTATTTAGTATCTGCGACAAGGGTATCGAAACCTCATAAATGGAAGTGTGATATCCGCGCCAAGGGTATTGAAACCTCATAAATAGAAGTGTGATGTTTCTTTCACGATATCTCATGGGAAACCCCATAGGGATGTGTGAGGAGCCCAGGGTTGAAACCGGATCCCTAAAACTTCTCATAGGCTGCGAACTGGCCACCCATCTGCGAGGGCCCGAAACCTGAAATTGTGGGTGTAAAGGGAGTAAGGCTGCTCGAAATGGCACCCGAAACCAGTCGGAGGCTTCTTAATCCCACTCACCACCAACCCAGTGTGGCCAAAGGCGCCTACAAGGGTCAAGAACCGTGGTTTATAAGTGGACGAAACAGGGTCGCGGAACCTCAAACATCAAAGTGTGTTATTCTTACACGATATTGCACAGACACCCTCATAAGGACGTGGGAGGAGTTTAGGGACAAAAATCTGGTTCTAAGAGCCTTCAGAGGCCCATACGAGTCACCCATCCACGAGGCCCATAACGCGAAAATAGTAGGTGTAAAAGGAGTTAGGCCGATCAGTATGACCCCTCGACTCATGAGGGGACCTCTTGGATCCCTTGTAATCAACACGCAGCTCCGTGGAGCCAAACTCAACCGGATCTTGGGAAAGCCCAGAAACGTGGGCTATAAGTGGCCAAAATGAGGTCCCGAAACAAAAAAAATTGAAGTGTGTTTTTTTTTCAACAATATCATACGGGCACCTCCACAGGGACGTAGGTAGAGTCAAGGGTTTGAAAGTGGGTCCCAAAGAGCACTTGGAGACCCCATAATCATCAGCAATTCGTGAGGCCACAAACGCTAAAATTGTGGGTGCAAAGGGAGTTCGGCCGGTCGGAACACCCCCTTGAGGCACAAGGGGGTTTCTGGGGTCCCCTTAAATTACCACGCATCCTCGTGGAACCAAAATTAACTAGCTCACGGAAGGGTACAGAACTGTGGGCTATAAGTGGGCTAAATAGGGTGTCCCGCAACCTCAAAAATCGAAGTATGTTTATTTTTCAACGATATCGCACGGGGACCCCCATAGGGTCGTGGGAGGAGCCCAAGGACTGAAACAGGATCACTAAGAGGCTACAGATGCCTCGAATGGGTCAATCATCCACGAGGCCCTAAGTGCGTAAATCGTGGGTGCAAAAGGAGTTAGGCGGTTTGGAATGACCTTCCGAGTCACGAGGGAACATCTTAGATCCCTCTTAATCATCATGCACCTCCGTGGAGCCGAACTCAACCAGAGCCCCGGGGGGCCCAGAAACGTGAGTTGTAATTGGGTAAAATGGGGTCGTAGAAACTGAAAAAATTACATTGTATATTTTTCCACGATATCGCAAGGGTACTCCAATAGGGACGTGGGGCGGAACTCAGGGCCCAAAATTGGGTCCGTAAGAGGCTTCGGCGGCCCTATACTCGTCGCCCTTTCGCGAGGATGTGAATGCTAAATTCGTGAGTGCAAATGGAGTTAGGCCACTTGAAATAGTCTCCCGAGACTAGAGGGGGCCGCTAGGGTCCATTTTGTTGCCGCACACCCCCATGGAGCCAAACTCAATCGACTCTTAAGAAGGTCTAGAACCGTGAGTATATAGTGGGTAAAATGGGGTCCTTAAACCTAAAAAATGAAAGTGTGTTGTTTTTCCAAAACACAGCCTGCGCAATCCCATATAGACATGGGAGGAGTTCAGTGCCAGAAAACAGGTCCTCAAGAGGCCTCGGTGGGTGGAGTTCAGTGCCGCAAAATGTATCAGAGTACTCGGAGGCCCTTACTAGTTACCCATCTGTGAGGCCTGAACGCAAAAATCGTGGATGCAAAATGAGTTTGGCTTCTCGTAACAGCCCCACGAGCCCTCAAAGAGCATCTTGGGTCCCCCTTAGTCACCAACCACATCAGAAGAGCCAGACACAATCGACGCTCGTAAGGGTTTAGAATCGTGGCTTATAAGTGAATAAAACGGGGTTCGGAATCTCAAAAATAGAAATGTGTTATTTTTTCACAATATCTCTGGGAAGCCCATAGGGACGTGGGATGATATCAGGGCTGGAATTTGGGTTCCTTAAGAGCCCTCAGAGGTTTTAAAGTAGTCACCCATCTGCGATGCCCCAAACATCAAAATCGTGGATGAAATAAGTTGGGCCGGGTACACCCTGCAAACCACCTAGCGCCCTCTTGGGTCCCCCTTAGTTGGCATACCACCACCATGGAGTCAAATTTGACCAACTCCCCGGAGAGGCCAGAACCATGGCTTATAAGTAGGCAAAATGGGGTCGCGTAACCTCAAAAAGCAAAGTGTAATAGTTTTTTCACGATTTGCACGGCCACCCTCATGGAGACATGGGAGGATCCTAGGGACGAAAATCGGGTCCCTGAACGTCCTCTGAGGTCATATACTGGTCATCCACCCGCGAGGCCCCGAATTTCGAAATCGTAGATGCAATGGAAGTTATGTTGGTCGGAATAGCCCTCAAGTCACTGGGTTCCCTCTTGGATCCCCTTTAGTCATCACGCATACTCGTAGAGACAAAAATAACTGGCGCCCGAGAGGGTCCAAAAAAGTGGGGTAGTGGAGAAAATAGGGTCTCGAAACCTCAAAAATCGAATTGTGTTAATATTCCATGATATCACACTAGCACTCAAATAGGGACATGCGAGGAGCATATAGACAGAATTAGGGTCCCTAAGAGTTCTCGGAGGCCTTATACGGATCACTTATCTGCGAGGCCCCAAACATTAAAATCATGAATAAAAAGGGAGTTGGGTCGGTCAGAACATCCCTTTGAGCCACCGAGAGGCCTCTTGTGTTCTCCTTAATCACCACTTACCCCCTTGGAGCCAAAGTCAACTGGTGTCTCAGAGGGTGCAGAATTGTGGGTTATAAGTGGGTAAAATGGGGTCCTAAAATCTCAAAAATTGACATGTGTTATTTTTACACGATATTGTACGGGCACCATCTTATAGACGTAGGAGGAGACTATTGACGAAAATCGTGTCCCTAAGAGCCTCAGACGTATTGATCACTAATCCGCAAGGCTCTAATCAGGAAGTCGTGGGTGCAAAGGGATTTAGGCTACTTGGAACAACTACTCGAGCCACAAGGGGCCTCTTGAATCCCTCTTAGTCACCATGCACCCCTGTGGAGCCAAATTCAACTGACTCTTAGGAGGAACTATAAATGTGGGTTATAAGTAGGCAAAATGGGGTCCCGAAAAAAAGTTTTATTTTCTACGATATCGTACGTGCACAGCGTATGGACGTGGGGGGATCCCAGGGCCCTAAACCAAGTCCTAAGAGTCCCTGGAGAACCTGTACTCATCACCCATTCGCAAGGACACGAACGCCAAAATCGTAGGTGTAGGAGGAGTTAGGTCACTTGAAATGGCCACCCTAGTCACAAGGGGGCCTCTTGGGTCCCCATTAACCACGCACCCCCGTAGAGTCAAACTCAATCGGCGCCCGGTAGGGTCTAGAAACATGGGTTATATAGTAGGCAAAATAGGGTGTCGTAATCTCAAAAATGAAAGTGTGTTATTTTTTCACGTTACCGCATGCCCACATAGGGACATGGGAGGAGTCGATGGTCGAAAATCGGATCCTTATAAAGCCTCGAAGGGCCTTACTGGTCACCCATCCGACCCCAAACACCAAAATCGTGGGTGCAAAAGGAGTTTGGGTGCTCAGAATGGCCCCACGAGCCATAAGGGGGCCTCTTGGGTCCTTATTCACCACCCGCCTTGGTGGGGCGAACTGCAATCGACGTTTGGGATGGTTTGAACCGATAGCTAAGTGGACAAAACGGGGTTTTTGGAACCTCAAAAATAAAGTGTATTATTTTACACAATATCTATCGAGGAATTCCACAAGGACGTGGGAGGAGACTACGACTGGAATTCAGGTCCTTAAGAGCCCTCAAAAGTCTAATATTAGTCATGCATCCGCGGTGGCCCAAACACCAAAATCATGGGTGAAAAATGAGTTAATCCTGTTGGAATTGCCCCTCGAGCCACCTGAGGGCCTCTTAGGTTCCCCCTTAGTCGCTACACACCCCTGTGGAGTCAAACTCGAGTGGCGCTCAAAAAGGTCCGGAACCATTGGTTAAGTGGCAAAACAGTGGTCTCAGGACCTCAAAAACCGAAGTGTGCTATTTTTGCATGATATCGCACAAGGAACCCCATAGGAATGTTGAAAGAGCTATGGGACAGAAATCGAGTTCGTAAGAGCCGTCATATACCCTATACTTGTCTCTCATTCACGAAGCTCTGAATGATAAAATCTTGGATGCAAAGACTATTAGCCCACTCGGAACGATTATGGTGAGACACTAAATTTTCTAGCTAAAGGAAGTCTCTTTGGGCCAAAAGCAATGAGAAACTAAGTCCCTTGGAAGGAAAACAAATAAAATGCCTGGATGCCCAAGACCACGGGTACCCATATGCCCGGGACAAGGCCACAAGGGTCTCAGGATACCCAGGTGACCGGACATTGTCTAGCAGATGCTCGAGTGGTAACATTACACAACTTTGTTGTCAAAAAAAAAAAAAAAAAAAAAAAAATTACACAACTTTTCTTCGTCATAGTATTATAATGTGCCATCACCAGAATTTGATGCTCATAAGCTTTACCAGCTCGTTGTCATCTTAAGCCCATATTAGCCGCCATTCATTGCTCACCGTGGAAGTCAATTTTCTAGAAAAATTTCTGGTCTAGTGATTATTATCGTCTCCATCTCCATTGTGTGCATTAAAATTTATCGAATGTGAATGGATTATCTGGAGAAACGAAAAATGTAGCTCATACGCTGGTGTTTGGTAAATTCTTATTTGAGACGTGTCTTATCGAATTATTATATGAGATGCATCAATAATAAGGGTTTATAGGTAGGACTTAGTTTCACTTATTGAAGTTGGGCTAAGTAGTAGCTTCCTTGAGACTAGTCTGTAGTCTCATTAGAAACAAACTGTTTAAGCTTTTGCATCTCATGCAGGATGATGTTCTAAAGTCTAACTACCAGATAAGATTTACTACTTTTTATTTTTTTTGGGTGCTTCTGTATTTTTGTGATCTTCTGCGTTTCTGGTTTGCCGGAAAAGTCGTGTAAATCTACATCTAAGATAAGAAAATTACAAATTAATTCACTTATTGGTACTCGACAATCGCAAATAATATACAATCCCATTAGACATGTCAAATTTCGACCCAACCCGGAAACCCGACCCGAGTTTTAGGGTTCTGACACAAATTTCACGACCCGAAAACCCGATTTAACCCGAACCCGATTGACCCGGGTATTTTAGGGTCAAACCCAACCCGTACATGGGTCGACCCGTTTGACCCGAAAATTCAAATTATTGCTCATATTATGACAAAAATATGGAATAAACTGCTCCAAAATCCATAGCTTATAATTGCGTTAGATTTTTTATTAGTGTTTGACAAATGTTATGGTATCATTATCATCAAGACATCAACATAGTGGTTGCAAGTAACTTATATTCGTTTTTGACATTGACATAGCACTAATTAATTATCTTAACATATCGTTAATACTTTTATATACATATTAGCATAATGAGAAACATTATACTACAATCTGCAATAGTTAGAATAGGAAAACCATCCACAATATTTAATTTTCGCAAGATTATTGGTCAAAAATTGACGGAGGAAAACATATCTTAAATGGCGTTCATGACCCGGTGGGTCGACCTGAACCCGACATCTTTGGGTCGGGGTCGAGCATTTCTCGACTCGAACCCGAAAATGACCCGACCCGAAAATGACATGAACCCGAAATGACCGAACCCAAACCCGACCTGCCCGATCCGTTTGACAAGTCTAAATCCCATCATTAAAGTGATGTTATTAAATGATTAAAGAATTGACACATAACACAGAGCATAATGTCATAAGACTCATAACCAATAACTACTAAGGTTTAATTCTCCTTAACTTATTTTCGTTGATTTTAGTAAAAATCTACAAAAATTTGTAGAATCAGTAAAAATCAACAAAAATCAGTATAATAGAAAAAAGTCAATAACAATCAACAATAATTACCAAAAATCTATCTTAGTAAAATAAATCAAATCAACGAAAATCATAATAATCGACAAAAATCAACGAAAATTAGTAGAATCAACAAAGAATAACAAAGTTTAACAAAAATCAACAATCAACAATAAACATCAACAAAAATAATATGGAGAGATACAGAGCCGAAAAGCTATTGCCAAATAGGGGACAGGGCCATAATCACTTATACAACCAAGTCCAATCCAAAAATTGTACTCCCTCCGTCCCACTATAACGTGGCCATTGTACTATTCCACATTAATAAATATTAGGATAGTCATTGTACTATTCCATTCACCAAAAGGGAACAAACACCTGCTGGGGATGGAATTACAGAGCTGATTGGGAAAATTACCAGAAGTTTGCGTATGATTCTGTACCAGAAATCGTGTTCTGGAATATTGCTGGGTACAATGCTTGTCCCGCTACAACCAGGCATGTGATGCATAACAGATTGCTGACGATCAACGGTTTCTCTAGTAGCTTGTTTGCCTTCTTCCTCGACAAAGCTGCTGTTTGGAGAACAGAAGAAATAAAATCAATTACAACAGCAGAGGATGTAATGTGAATAACTTTGTCAGGGAAGCAATACCAGAATCTTGTTGTACTTGATTGATGTGCTGGCCTTATAACAAGGACAGTTTTAGTACTCAGTCGGAGGTTGAAATTCTGAAATGCAATTGATAGTTTCCTCAAAATCAAATGTTAGTAGTATCCAGTAACCTGTTTTAGTGTTCAACAAAGGTAAATTATGACACCAAATATGAATCACTATAAGTGGATTACGAATAATCAAGATGTTAGTCAATCAAGCCCTAAAATGAAGTTGCAATTAACACTTCATTATACATTGTGCAAAAAGATGAATATCTTCGCAAATATAACAGCAGAACTCGGGCAATTTCAAGCCATTCCATTCAACACCAAAAATGGTTGATTTTGTCATAAATCTTCTCACAATTGGGTTGGTGAAGCAACTAAGGAAATTAAAGCAAATCAAGTCTTTCCTGTAGTATTGGGAGAACAGAGCTATCAGCGTGGTCATCCACTACATGAGAAGAAGCATTTGGTTTTCACAATTGTCAAATCTCTGATAAGAACTCTTGGACATATCATACCTCACACTTAAAAAAAAAAAAAAAAAAACCAATTCATGCCTTGAACTCTAAAACTGCCAAGTAAAAATTCAAGTCATCCACATATTCTTTGACAACAAACGAACGATCAGACGCAACCTTCTCCAAAGACATCTTATCAGGTAAGTCAGAGACAATAACATCATGGTATTGCTGTCGTTGTTGCTCCAAGGCCTGCCTACCTTGGAGATGACTGATCACAACTCTTGCACCTGCACATGTAATGACAAATCAAGAGCACTTAAGAACATGCCTTTTAGGCAACAGCAAACAAGCATCTTGCATGAAACTAGTAGGGGTGTTCATTAGCGGATATCCGAAATGAAATTTGGATATCCGAAAATTCGGATAGTGAAAATCACTATCCGAACCCGAATCCGAAAATTCGGGTTCGGATATTCGGATATTTTCGGATATCCGATATCCGGAAAAAAAAATAATTTTTATTTTTTTCATGTTATAATTTCGGGTTTTTTCGGATATTTCGGATATTTCGGATATTTTCGGATATTTCGGATATCCGAATGTAAATATTTTCGGATAATTCGGATATTTTCGGATATTTCGGATATTTTCGGATAATTCGGATATCCGAATCCGAAAATATCCGAAATGATCCGAAAATTTCGGATATTTCGGATATACAAAACTATCCGAATTTTGTAAAAGTGATATCCGAATACGAAATTTCGGATATCCGAAAAAATGGATAATTTCGGATCGGGTTTCGGATTTTTCGGATTTGGATATTTTTGAACACCCCTAGAAACTACGCAATAAAATCAGATGCTTATCCTCCATCTCTCTATGATTCAATAACAATAAGTTACGTATATAGGAATACCTTGTAGTTATGTAAGCTTACTAGTTGGTTCAGATAAAAATTAGTACTAGTTTATTTAGTTAACATGTGTAATTCATTCATGATGAAATAGAAATATTAGGGCTATGGAAAATGAATGAGACTAAGAGAAAAAGTTAACTCGAAAAGGTACCTGGTGAACAGCGACTGGCAAGCGCTTCAAAGATCTCATCAAGTTTGAAGGGCAAAGCCGGCAGGAAATACAGGAAAACAACATCAAAGGGTGTCCACTTTTCAGGTACATAAATAAGTTCTCCTTGCCAACACTTAACTTTGTCATGCCTCTCTTTTATGCATGCAAGTGATAGGAGGGAGTCATGAACAGCAAGTAAAAGTTGGTTTGGAGAAGAATCAACTAACTGATCAATGAAATCATCGGAACCTAAAGAAACCAAGAGCTTTGATGTTTCCACAATATTTCCAGCAGAGATGACTCGATCAGTCTGCTTGTCACGGTCTTCCGTAGAAATTGTGCTATCAGACTCCAAAAACGACCAATCTTTCTCAAACAATTCTTCAAAATTCATGACAGCAACGACCCCTTCTTCTGATGGATCTGCAGCACGGACTAATGAACGCTGACCATTTCGTGGATGAAATTGGACAAATGAGCACCCAACAGAACGAGGATGATAGCAACATGAACTATGTGAATACTTGTGGAGACAATCACGATGGAAGACTAGTTTGTTACAAAGTGGAGAGGTGGATGGAAGTAAGAGAGATGACGAAAATGAGAGACAATTCATGATCATAAGCTAATTCTATCTGGGATTGTTTCTAGTGCAAGATGGATAAAGTAACTGACGATTAACAAAAAGGTATCTCAATGATGTTGACATAGACTACATCCATAGCACTTCAACCGTTTCAGTCCACAGCCCTACAACCAACAAAGAATAAATGTTAAGAAGAAATGATAAGGTAAGTTTTCGACATTATTACGACAGTCGTCAGTTAATAATCTGAGTTGCAAACAAGTAAACCATAGAGAACCTGCTAAACCAGATCACCCACAATCAAATTTACACATAGGCGATCATAATTTGCCAGAAGCCATTTGCTCAGGAAAAAAAAAATGCTCTAAGACTTTGCTTATCAGTCTGTTCATAACCTTCACACAGAAATATGCTGAAAACCAAAAGAGAATGAGTTATGAATGCAGTAAAAATATTATTTTTATGGCCATGATTACAATTAGCAAAGCCCTGACAGGTAACAGCTGCGTGACACATGTCCAAGGTGTTACAAATGTCTTGTTCACCGCCAAAAGTTAATTAAGTTTTTAGAAAGGACACCTCTTTTTAACTGTACTTGATTATGGGTGCATCAATATTAATAGTTGAACACACAGATAATTTCTTGAATAAAATTTGAAGAGTTCCACATTACATGATTGAAGGGAAACCATTTCAAAAAAACAAGTTAGGAGACAGACAAATACATTGTAGCGCACCAATCAGAAGTTTGAGGAACAAAAATGTATAGGTGGAAAATTTCACAAGAGCTGGAACAAAAGAAAAAAAAAAAGAAAAAGAAAAAAGAAAAGAAGGTAAAAGTATGGCCACGAGGTCAGAGAAACGAAGTCTATTGAAACTATTTTGTTGTCACTAATACCATTCCGTTTGAGGTAATAATTTAAAAAGAATGATGATTATGTATCACATGATGAGTATCATTGTCTTTTCATGTGTCCAAGGTAAGTTATCCCCATAAGTAACCATGCTGATCTTCATAAAGCTCAACCTTAAATTATTTGAGTTATTATACCCAAGACTAATTGGCATTGAATGGAGTAGCCCCTTGAGTCACATTCTGCCCCATACTATTCTATAAGTTCAATGCGAGGCTTTGTTTTTCATATAACTCACAAGTAACCTCCAACATAAACACATAAGAAAAGGAGAAGAACACCAAGAAGCCATACTCTAGGAAAATTCTTGGTGCTACCTAGGTAGTCATCCCAAATAAAATGATTTGAAGAACCCCAATGCTGCAACTCCTGGTGAAATCAAGAAGAGGATCAAGTAAATCAAGGATGAGAAGAGGGCGAAGAAATTAGAGGTAATGGATTGCACAATCAAAAGGCAACCAGCTTGGAGGTGGAGGTTAGTTTTGCAATCAGGCAATCGTTTGATAACTAATGATAATGCCAAATCATTCTAAAGCAACTTGAAGTAGATGTGGAAATGTATACTTGTCTGGTTACCAAGCTTTTCCGAAAAGCGACCAGGCAGCTCATAGCATCAACAATGAGGTATCTGAGTCTCCCCATGATGGTACCATTCTGAGTCTGTTCAGATTTTTTGGACGTAGTTGCTGCGTATTTGTTACATTTGGGTTGAGAAAGTTTTTTTTTTTTTTTTTTGAATGCAAAAGGTATGAAATTTCATTGATGTAGGCAACTCAATGCCTTAAAGCAATGATACAAAAATCTTGAGATCCATAAGACGCTGTACGAAGCATGTTCTCCCTAGTATATCCCTAAGAACATGAATGGTTGTTGCATGTGTCCTAAAATCACCCAACACAAGAATTATGGGACCAAAAAAACATGATACATTCGCATATACAGAGTCTAGAATCTCCAAAATCTTTTAAGAAGTAACCTGTGCATGTAATATAGATGAGCTTCCCTCCCTAACCATTTGAAATTTCTGCAAATCTCCGGGAACCAAAGAAAACGCATTATAAAGCTTTTGTATCCAAACATGTGGCATATCACCCAAGATAAGAGACCAAATATGTGACAAGAACCATTCCCTATCATTGAGGCAAAACCAAGGCCAAAGAGTACTAATATGATCTGAAATAAATGTCTCATTCAACTTACTCAAATCAAAACTGATGCCTTACTAAAAACACTATAACCAAATTTAGGAACAAGATTAAAATGTGCAATTTTCTTTATTAACAAAAAGTAGGAAAAGAAAACCCATAAAATGGAGAATCCATATGAACTACCAAATCAGCAATATCTTCCCACTGACTCACGGCTATCTTCAATTAACAGAGAAACTACTGCTAATCAACCAATACAGAATACAGTAGTTTCATAGAGACATTCCATCAAACACCTTCTGGGCATACACAGCAACACCACAAAATACGTTAATAGACTAGTACAGTGGTTAGAAAACTAAACCCTTATCATTATATGGGCAATTTCAGTTATTTCTGGTCTGTCAACGAAAACACATACATTCTTCAGACAATAAAAATTGAAACTTTAATGGCAGTAAAGAACAAATATGCAGAATATCGGGAAGTTAAAAGCGCTGAAGTACAGAGAGAGAAAGAGAAGGGGAGAATTGAGCAAACCTTGAGAGTTGAGATGGTGGGTGATAGTTTACTGGATTTACATGGCAAGAAGCAGCATCATCCTTTTAACAGTTGTTTGAGAGCATTGAGCACTGTCCTCTACTCTTCAAGCAACTCTCTTGCGAGGCAAATGAGGGCAATCAAATTTCTGATTTATCTCAATTCAATTCTGTTTTATTTTTAATTTTTTTAATTTTTTTTTTTTTTTTGGTTGCTTTGTAAAGTAAGAAGTACTAGCATGGAGTTCGATTTTGGGAGTCTAGATCCTCTCCATTAATTGGACGTGTAATGTCATTTTTGTGAGAGAAAATTGGACTGAACTCGGTAAAATTATGCTCACAAAAATAACTTGATATCTCTAATAATTGGCATATTGTCGAATAATGTATGACATTACCCAACATGTTTTGGCACGGTATGGCACGAGCATGACTCTGATGAGATACAACATGAGGCTATAGGTCATGCCCAATCACGATGTAGGAAAAATGTTTTTCATTAAGGCAC
The DNA here is from genome assembly GCA_030267885.1 of Mesembryanthemum crystallinum. NCBI lineage: Eukaryota > Viridiplantae > Streptophyta > Magnoliopsida > Caryophyllales > Aizoaceae > Mesembryanthemum > Mesembryanthemum crystallinum. Next base: position 17,361 of record BSSO01001490.1, read on the forward strand.
GGTCTAGCAAGGCACGGGCACAACCTGATCGCGGTACGATCTAAACATAGAAAAATAACCTTAAGAGACCTTGGGCTTTGAGGCAGCATGAGGCATTATGACGGGTCGTGTAGTGTTAGGTGATTTCTGGAGAGAGGTGGCACAACACGGCACAAAACCTATTAACTTGGTTGTGGGCCAAGTATTTTGGACCTCTAGACTTGTAGATAAGACACGTATGTTGTCATAGCTTAGAGCTATCCCTAAGTTCGAGTAGTGACTACTCAATGAACTAGTTGAACCGTCAAACTAGATGTTATTATCACTCATTTAGTATAAGTGTAAATATGAACTTTTCTCATTTTTTTTTTACTATATTTATAGGCAGATTTAGGAATTTTGGGGACTAGTGTCTATCTACATTATAGTTTTTGCAACCTCTTGTAAATGGCATCCACTTAAAATGCTACGAGAATTTCACCCTATATCTGACAAAGATATAGCGAAATATTTTGAATCTTCAACAAAAATTTAAAAATCAAACAAACAAAATTAAGATAGAAAAAGAAAAGTTACAGTACATTACAAGGGTTATATTCAGCATATCAGCTTATATGGCAAATTATACATGTTCGAGTTAAGATTCCCAAAACCGTTCATTGAGTTATATTTACATCAAGACATTTTCCAACCTGCTTAAGTTCTGACAAGAACACGAATACAACCCGATCCGAGCTACTGGCCAGGCATATATTTTATGACCTCCGGATCGAACACAAACACTTGACGGCCTTATACATTAGGCCTAGTACTTTAAAGAAGAAAATGTGGTACTTGGTACTCCACCAAGTATTGAAAGTACCACATTTTCTTCTTCCAAGTACCAGCCTCATGTATGAGACCACCTCATACAAGAATAACTGCGGATCACATGAGTAATGATCTCACCCCACTAAATCAACTCACATTTAGTGTTGTGACAAGTAACTCTCCCCAGTTCATGACTAATGTTATAAAGGGTAATCTGACACCAAAAACAACAGTCTGAATTAATTCTAATAGCTATCAAGGTTGAGTAGAAGGCAGTTTGCTGAGAACAGAATGCTCTGGCTTGTGATCGCACTCGTAATCCAAATGCACAAATGCTCGCTCAACTTCTGGGAGTTTTTCAATCTTTATCTGCAATGTCTCTCCAATTGCATGGGCTTTTATTAGAGGCAACTCTTCTGGTAGCTCAATGTCGACCTGTGTTTTTGTCACACAATTGAACATAAGATGAGAGAACTATCTTTAGTTTCCATTGAAAGTGATTTTCTATAGTGGGTAAGCAGAGGAAAAAGAAATTAAACCAAAATGTGATCTTTCCTACTTGATAATACATTCGTTTTAGAGTGTTTGTCCTAGTTGACTTTTTAATATAACTAATGCAGTGTGAACACAATGTCAGTTATCTATGGTAAAGAATAGATAATAAATGAAAGGTATGAGCCCCATATAACAAGTTAGGCCACGTCATATGAAACATCCCAAAATCGAAAGGATGACAATCACCATGAACCCAAGGGAGTATGTGCAAAAGCCTAGGATGCACAAAAATCGGAAAATGTCTTCTGTCCTGAGTCTCACAAGAAACAACACACTTGATACAAAAAAATGTTTGCATAGAACAAGAGACTAACCTCAACAAAGTATAGAACACCAAAGGTATAGGCTCGGACTGTGTCAACCCGTTTGATTTGAGAACTATGTCGTAGGACAAGATAAGTAAGTTTCTGTAGGACATCAGGAGGAGCTGATTGTCCAACCAGAGAAACTGCAAGTAGAGAAAAAGACTGGTAAATCAACTAATACTAAAGTTACTGATTCAGCATTCTTATAAGCCAAATTCATTAAGGGCAAGCTTGATTTTGAATTCAACGATTCCCCGAAATTCACTTTCACAGTACTTCAACAAATTCTCCAAATCTTAGATCATGAAGCTGATTCTGAAACTCAAGGGGCGACTTTTCATCTTCTGATCCCAAATCTCATGCTACCCAAACTCGGGTAAAAGAATTCGATACAGGTGTTACGTAAATGCAAGGGCATGAACAACTATATTTGCTACAAGTTCTGTCTAATTGGAAAGCATCAAAGGTGCAGATTGCATCTGGGTGTCTTAGAGGAGTCACAGTAATATAGTTACTGGTATCAAACAATCAAAGATGCCTAGTGTTGTTTACCTGCATTTTCCAAAACTGTTCCAGACCAATTTGTAATGGTATATATTGCCAGAATAATAGCACCAACAGGATCAATCCACCAAAAGAATTTATCACCAAGAATCGCGGCAATCAAACCTACAACATTTGTCACCACATCAAAGTAATGATCCTGCCAATAGGAAAGCCACACCATGTCAATCCCACCAAAATATGTGTCCAATCAGTCGGTGTAACTTAACACAATTTAACTTTTCCAGAAGAAAGATTCACTTTTCCGAAACTGTAAATAACTGTCTTTCCTATGATTTGAATCGGATACCTTTGCATAAGCACGGACGATCTTGCTCCCTGAACTTCTGCAATAAAACCAAAGAGCAAGCTTCACCACAGTGGCAGTAAGCATAATTGAATATAGCCAGATAAGTTGCTCGTGAGTCATCTTTGGAGAAGGTTCGTTTTTTATCAGCTGTTGCACAGCTTCAATCAGCACCTGAAACCCTGCCATCAAAATATTTGTTCTCAGAAATTTCATGTACTGATTATTCAAGTTCGCATTGTAAAAACTTCATCTAGAAAAATGCTTTAGACAAGTGCAACTTATCCAAATGTTCATAGACCTTACCAAGAGTGGCCATGACAGCAGCAAATATTACGATTCCCACTGGTTGAACCCGTAGTTTGCCAATAGGGTACTGGTAAATGTTGATGTTCTTCATAGACAAATGCGTGAACCAAAGAATCCCACCAGCCAAGAGATCTAACAATGAGTCAAGGGTAGATGCTGCTATCGCTATAGATCCACTTCTTATCGTCGCGTATATCTGCAATGTTTTTGTGTGCAAAGCAGAACCGCTTAGCCTACTAGCACAACCAAAGGCAGCCAACAAAGTACTCATTCTGAAATCTTAGATAATCCCTATTAATTTCAACTGAATGGCACTGAAATGAACTGAACATATAGTAATATGTGAGAGAAAAAGTAACTTGCATTAATGAACAGAACTAAACTAAATTATATGGAGTATGGAAACGATGAATTGCACAGTGCCTTAGTAGTTATTAGTGAGGATTGGTTTTAGCATTACCTTTAATGCAAGCAAGATAACATTAGCCCAATTGGATACGTTCATCGCTCTCTCATGTTCCGCTTGCTGTCGCCTTTCTTCTTTTGCTTCTTCTTCACTGTCAACGGGTGATTCGAGAGAATCAACCTCCTCAAACGATTTCAGTGTTGCTACCTGCCGTTCATAGTATTCCTTCTCCGCTAAAATAACACAAAAACATGTTCAGTATCTCACCATTCGAGCAATACAATTAAGATCATAAACAAAATAAAAATTCTTTCTCTGAACAACACTATAGTCTATAGTAAGACTTAGATACTATCTCAACTGAGCAATGAACTCTTCAACAGTTAAATTTCTTAGAACAAGATGACATTCTGTAAAAACTCAAAGAGCTTAACAAAGCAATCACTCTTAGCAGAACCAAGCAACACACATAGGGGGAACATTTTACTTTCATAAGCCACTAGTAACCATAGGTTATAAAATTCATCATGTAATAATCAATATAAAAACCATAGATTATAAAATGTATATAATGAATTAGGGAGTGTATACCTTCAATGAGACCTTGGGTTTTGGAGAGGTCAAGATCAAAAGGAGACTCAGGATCTAAAGCAGGCTGAATCTTCTCAGGAAGTTTAGTGAAGAACTCATTTCTAAGGCTTGCTAGAGAGTAACCTCGACGACGCCGTAACTCACTTCCTCCATTGATGACATTGTTGATCTGCTGTTCTTGCCCACCATTTGACAACAATGGTGTCTTGGCACAATCCAAGTCACCCTCTTTTTCCATTTCCATTCTTTTTCTTTTTTTTAATTTTTTTCTCCCCCTTCTTGACAAACAAAACTCAAGTTCTTCCTATATCATTTGCACAAGTAAAGATATTTTTTTTCTCTTGGGTATTTGCTCTAACAGAACCCCACTAAATCCAAACAACAAGAGGGGAACAATTATATTCTAACAGAACAAAAGAAAACAAATAAATATGTAACCAAATTGAAAATGACAACCTATTGAATCATGTCCAAGATAAAGAGATAACAAGCTTCTATGAATCATAGCAAAAACCCATAATTTCAGAGCCAACAATGATAAATATAGAGAGAGAAAACCCAGAAGATGATTATGGTTTCAGAAATAATAACACCAACAACATAAGTATATAGTATCATACAGAGATCCAAAAAGAATAACTTTATATTATACAGATCTCGAGAGAACTGTTACATAACTTATAGATGAAAATACAAGTATATAGTATGATTTCATACACATGAATCAAAGAAAATTATGTGAATCTCAAGGTTTTTTTGGGTGTGATTATTTAGAAATTTTTTTTTCAAAAAGATTTGTTACTATTTTTTAAAATATTTTGTTTGGCTAAGTTAGTTGAATTACACCTGGGACCCTGTATTTGCGTTGGCATATGGCTATTGCATAGCCACTTAGCCAAGATATAACAAAGTTTACCGCTTTAATTTCCAATAGATTTTGACTTATTCTGTCTATTATTTAGGACAAACAAACACGGCCTTGTAATCGTCATCAAACCAGCAAATTTGGAAATTTTGTGCCCAAATTACTACATAAACTATGATTATTTTATTTTACCATTTTCTGCAAATGTTTGTTTAATTACTTGAATTGTGATTAGGGGCGCAAAATCTGATTGACAACAAAATGTAAGTCTAATCTGAATCTAATTAGTCAATTTTGGAAACAACGTTTTGGAATTGAATAAATGTTTTTGATGCAATTTTTTGAGAAATGGGACTTTCGACTTGAAGTACACGAGTTCCATCTACATCAAATTTCGTACGTTTGGCTAATAGAGTATGAGACATTTTAGGAAGTACAAATTTTGTAAAGTAGTAGCAATTTTATTGGGTTATTTTCATTTTAAAAAAAAATATTGCATTGTTTGGTTAAACAAGAGTTATTATATAGGTATCCGCATATTGGACGTTCCACTTCTTGTAAAAATAGAAAAGTTAATTCACCTAATTTCCTCAAGATAAGTAGATTTTAATAAACTATCCGAGAATTGATAAGCCTTACTTTGGGTGGAATTTAAACCTTCCCTCTAATTTAAATTACTCAAAGTCAAGTTTGAAGTATGACTAAATTAGGCCCCGTTCGGATAGGTTTTCATTTTTTTTTTAAGTTTTCAAAATTATAAAAACTTTTAGTTTGAGTTTTGAGTTGTTAATTGTAAATTTTTAAATTTCAGAACAGTTTTAAGCACTGTGAAATTAGTCACAAGTGAAAATGACATTGTAGTCTATGCTCACAATAACTGCTGCCCACTTATTAGGATGAGAGAGAAATAATTGGGAGGAGAGAGGCTGAGAGAAGTTAGGAGAAGAGAGAAAGAAATGGGAGGAGACTAGGAGAGAGAGAAATTGAAGGAGAGTTGGGAGGAGAGAGAAAGAATTTGCGGGAGAGAGAGAAACTGAAGGAGATACAGAGGAGAGAGAGAAATTGGGAGGAGAGAGAAACAATTGGGAGGACTGAGGAGAGAGAAACTGTCGGGTAGAGAGAGAAAATTTTGAAGGAGAGAGAAAAATTGGAGTCTTCTATTGTGAAGAAAATCAGAAAATAGCTTCTACAACTCAAAACAGAATATACAAAACCATTTTCTTTGGTTTTCAAAAATAGGGGTTGAGTTTTTTTTTTTTT
>BSSO01001491.1:0-23288 GCA_030267885.1 Mesembryanthemum crystallinum
CTTTTAGTTTCAGTGCTTAGCTAAAGTTATTAGTACTATTACAAGCGATAAACTTTAAAAACCATTAACAAAAACAATAAAAACCTTGAATTATATCTTTACAGCCAAAAAGTTTGATGACAAATAAACCAAAACATAGACATGATTACAAGCCCCAAGCCCCCCAACATGCCTAGCTAGCCTGCTTACTACGAAGAAGCCGAGATTGAAGAAGCCAAATTTGATAGGAGTACGACGATGTTCCAACATCATTCTATCTCTCTCCTTTGAAATTAAAGTAACCATATAATTTTATAGCTAGCTAGGTATATTAAAATACTCTTTAGTTCCTTTTTATTTTGAAGGTTTAATATTGACAATTTTGTGTTGGTACAACAATTATTTGTTGGATAACAACAAATTAGAGGATTTTATATGGCTTATATACTATACTACTTTCCTAAAAGTTTAGTATTGATACATCGAGAAGTACTTGGATTATCCGAAAAAAACTTTTGGAATACAAAGAAGTCACCAAATATATATGAGAATATTGTTTATTTATTTTTTTTTTTTTTTTTTGAGGGTCGAATTGATGTGTTAATTTGTATTTACGAAATTTGCCAAAATAAATTTTTCCCTGAAAGCAAGCCTTACTTTAATAGTACTACTCCTTTTGTCAGAAATGTTTTTTTTCACTTTTTGAAGTTTAGCAAACCTACATAGCTAAGTGCCAAAGTGAAGGTAATAAACTAATAAATTGACTATCTTTTTCTTTTCATTGTCCCAAGTTGATAATAAGCACGCAATTTTATTTTGTAAATTCCACTTTGGTTACCTGTGGTATGGCATAATTATTTTTTGGTAACCTTAATTTTACATATTTCCACTTTGGTTACCAGTAATTTGAAAATTAGTTTTACTTTGGTGATTTCCGTTAGTTCCGTCAAGTTGACTGTCAGTTTACCACACATGCATCATATAATAACAACATAGTATCCATTACCACACACAAAACATCATTCAAAAACAGTTTCCACTTAAAAAAAACAAATAAAAAACCCTAATAGAGAAGAAAACAGTACTGATAAGGGTTCTGAATACCACTTCAGACAGCTCATACAGCTCATAGGGAATAGGTATAATGCTAAATAACCTAAAGGTCCATCCCATTATTGCAACGATGCCGATTTGCTTAGCAAACTAACAGTTAACTTGACGGAGTTAACGAAAATCACCAAAGTGAAACTAATTTCCAAATTACTGGTAACCAAAGTGGGAATATGCAAAATTAAGGTCACTAAAAAATGATTATGCCATACCTCAGGTAAAAGTTGAAATAAATAAACCCTCGAACTTTGCTAGTTATGTTGAAGTTTTGCACTATACACCCATCAAGTTTTGGACATGGTGATCAATAAATTTATCTGAAATTATACTGTCGAATTTCTAATGGGCTTAGATATCATACCCGGCCATGGAACCAAAAATATCATAATAGTGTTAGTATCAATTACTGAAATATATGATACTAATAAATGGTTGATGTGGGTGATTCAATCAGCTGTCTCATCTCTCAAGCAAGGTTGAGAATTTGATTCTATATAATATAGTAGTATAGCTTAAATAAATGTTTCATACAGAAAAAGTTATACACATAAGCTTTAACTTAACTCATTTGAATCGAACCTTATCCATATAAGTTGAAAAGAACATGGTATTAAAAATATTTCAAATATATGGGAGATCAATTCATCTCCCATTTCATAGACTAGGTTTGCCAATGTAATTAGCAATGTTGTTGTTATTATTATTATTATTGAAAATTAATAGAGATTGAACTTAACTTAGCTAGTTGACATCCCAAGGACATGGATCAATAGATATCTCCATCAATAGCAAACTAGATATATTAATTACTGATGTTTGTAGGTACACCATTCACTTATAGCACTAGTACTTAAGCTTGTTACACCCATAAAAAAAAAAATCTTATGAATTGTATTTCATTATCATACATACATACTACTAGTAAATGGAAAATAGTAGCAACAAAGAAATTTCATCTTAACATCATAGCTAAAAGCCAAAATGCTCTTTACAGGTCAAAGAGAGGAAGACCTCCAAAATTAGCACTTCAACACTAATTAATTTCCCATGTTAAAAACCTAAAACTTAAACCCAAAAAAAAAAAAAAAAAACAAAAAAAAAAAGCCACTAACTAGAGAGAACTTACATTAGACATATTATCATAGTAAACCACCTTATTTCTCCTTAATTTAGCTCCTAATTTAAGATTATACACCACCATTAGTAGTTATCATAATTTACCAAAATTACCCCCACCTTATACGCATCGTTTTATATGATGTTTTTCCTCTCTCATCAGTCATCACATAACTGAGCATGCATTTGGATTCTCATCACTAAAGATCTCAAAAGTATCCGACGGCTGCAACGAGGCGGGTCCACTCCAATCCGACGGCCCATAATGCTCCACGTCACCACCACCACCATGATGTATATACGCGTGCGAATAAGCCGGTGGCGCAGAGTAATACGACGCCGTATAGCTGCTTGATGGATATGCCGTGTTGTAACTCATCGCATAAACCGGCGGCGGCGCATAGTAAGCCGGTGGATACTCATACACCCGATTATGCTGTGGATGCTGACGTGGCGGGCTCATATTCACCGGGCTCGGGTTCGGGTACGGGCCTTGGCCCTGTGGCGGGCCCATTTGAGGAGGAGGAGGTGGCGATTCACTACTTGGCGGCCCGCCGTTAGCCGCCTGTGGCCCACCCGCATTCTCACCAGCGCCACCATTTGCGGCGGCGCCACCGCCACCGCCACCACCGCCGTTGCTTTTTCTTTTCTTTTTCTTCTTCTTAGCGCCGCCGGTTCCACTAGCAACGCCGTCGTTTTGTGGTGGCGTTTTTTCATTTCCGGTGGCCGGAATATTCCCTTCGAATCTCACCTCCTTCACTTGTGGTTGTTGCTGTTGCCCGTTATTATTGTTGCAATTTCCCATATTGCCCTTGCTTGAATTTGAATTCTCCGGTGACCCAGTTGGATTTTCGCCGTTCTTTTGCGATTCTCCGGCGTTGGAGTTGGGTTCTTGATCGTTTTCAACTGTTGGGTTGTTTTGATTCTGTTGATCTTGAGATGATGATTGTTCTTCTTGGTCTTGAGATGAAGAAGGGTCGTTGTTGTTGTTGTTGTTGTTTTTCTTGGATTTGGAGTTCTTTTTGTTGGGATCAGGCCATAACTCTGCATGTTTGCCTGATTTCTCCAGCTTTCTTATGAGAGTGGTTGAGTCCACGTTTCCTGTAACGGTCACTTTGTGTTGCTTTGTGTCCACATCTATGGTGTAAACCCCTGTTTTGCAATTATTTCAAAAAATTAGAGAAATTTAACAGACCCAGATGAAAAAAAAAAAAGCTAATAATTAGATGGAAATTTGGGAATTTCAATTTACCTTCGACACTGTGGAGGATTCTCTTGACTTTTCGCTTGCAGCCTTCGCAGTGAATAGAGACTTTCAAGACCCATGTCTGTTGAAACACAAAAAACAGGGGAAGGAAAACAAAAAAAAAAAACAGAGCACAGTCAGAAAACTTGTTAGAAAATGGCAAAAAAAAGAACATTGTAGAAGAAGATGGGTGAGTTAACAACTGAACATACCTTGTACTTGAGAGGTTCTGAGTTTTCTTCACCTTCTGTTGGTGCTGCTGCCATTCAAACACTGTTAGATAGAGAGATAGAGAGTGGAAGAAGGTGGAAGTATGATAGAAGGAGAAAAGAAGAGAGAGAGAGAAAGAGAGAGAGAGAGAGAGAAAGAGAGAGAGAGAGAGAGAGAGAGAGAGAGAGAGAGAGAGAGAGAGAGAGAGAGAGAGAGAGAGAGAGAGAGAGAGAGAGAATTTGGAGGTGAGTGGTGGAATGAGAACTCTTTGGGTGTTGAGTGAAGAAGAGTAGTGGCTGAAAAAACAAGGAATAAAAATGGGGACAGTTCTCTGCTTTGTGGAGAAAAGAAGGAATAGGGATGGGAAGCTTTTTAAATGAACAGAGAGCACTAGTGCACAAAAAAAATCCTCTACTGGGTACTGCTTCCATTTTTTTTTTTTATTCTTTTTAGAAATTTCATCTTTTTTCTTTTCTTTCTTTAAATTGTCTTTCTTTTGTTCACCACTGCTGATTTATGAGCTTTAGGAACTACTACTATATGTGCCACCAAAAATAGGAAAGAGAATTCTCTGCTTTTCTAAAATGACATCTGGCATTATGCCATTGTTATTGACCCTTTGCCTTTATGTGATTTACATTTATATTAATACTAGTAAACAAAAACTAATGATTTATCTAAGTGGTATTTTCCACTAGTAAACAATCTATTTTTATACACCAAGTTAGAGATCCAAGCCTCTTGATTAGCACCCACTAGCATTATAGCACATATACAAATTTGTTCGTGGAATACTAAAGACCTTACGTTTGTAGATACCTTTTAGTCACGCTCAAGAAGAAAAAAAGTTCGTTCTTGCCAATACCAAAAAACAAAAAAAAAAACAAAATACTATTGCTCTAAAAATAAAAGGTACTTAACTATTATACATTTTACAGAAATTAATTTGTAAGACGGTGATTTACAAGACAACCGTAAACTTTAATTTAAGTAATGAAAAATCATCTTGGTTCACAATCTGTAAGTATTACTGTTATATTCAATTTAAAAGTATTTGAGATATTATATACTAAAATAAATTAAAAATGAAAGTAGGCTTTGCTCTCTTCAATTTATTTTTGTTGATTTAAGTAAAAGTTAACAAAAATCAGTAAAGTGACTATTTGCAAAATCTAACAAATCAACAAAAATCAACAATAAATATTAACGAAAATCACATGAAGTGAATATAGCCTAAGACTCTGAAAGTTAAATACAAGGGGAGCATGTAATGGAGTAAAGGAAAAATATACAAAGCTATAACTGAGACATCTACTTTGATCATTATGATAGCATTAATATAATTAAGTATTTTGGTTGTTATTTTCCTGAGAAGGATAGATAAACATGGAAGCACTAAAACCCAAGTCGTGATCTCACATAGCAATATAGCATTCAATAAACGAAAGCAGCTCCATTCCCATTTTGTTTTTTTTTCTTTTATGTGGATAGATTGGATTAATTATTTGCTTGCAATGAAGTGCTATATGCCAAAAAAAAGCTTACAAATTATGACATTTCCCCCACTTAATAAAGAGAAATTCAACATCAAATGGTGGCATTTTGCAGAGGCCAGAGAGTGATATAACGAGTTACTCCATTTTTAGGGTCTATTCTTCACAGTTTATTTATGCAGTTTTCAGGTAAATTTTGTTAGACTAGCAAACAAAGTTAAATTTTATTACTTTGTCTTTCACATATTACGGTTATTCTCACTTAGTTCTAATGCAATTAGATTAAGTTTTACATTTCTAATTAAGTAAAACAAAGTTCGGTTTAATGCTTTAATCAAATTAAGTTGGTGACAACAAGCTCGTATCCGAACATGGGAGGTATTCGTATTTAGAGAACACTAGGGCTCATAGGCTTATTAATCACCTGATCGGAAATATGCAAGAAGAAATTAACCTTGTTACTACTGGTGATTAAGTGAGGCTTAATTAGTGTTTATACTTAATTCCATGGTGGTGGGCACAAAAGTAGGTTGCTAGATTAGGTCTAACTCACTAAGGTAGATCTTTGCAAATTGCAATGATGATGGTTAGTTGAAGAAGGGTACAATCTCTTTTTAATTAACCAAACATTATTAGAAAGCTAAAATATACTTATGAACTGTTCAACTTTAGACTATTCAAAAAATCATACTGCAATTCTCTACTACTTAGTTATGTCCATCAATAACCACCTATATTAGTTGGGGAGGGAATATTAGTAGTATAACCTTTTTATGGGAGCATCATTAATCATGTGGCCCAGTTGGGGTTTATCATCTTTACACAAGAAGAAATTCCATATGTATGGTGGATGAGAGGTGTTTACTATCAAGAGAGGGAAAAAAAAAAGGCAAAATAAAACCACAGTTTAGAGATCATAGAGACTACAAAAAATTTAGATTCTCATATATTTCTTATGTTTCGTATTATACTTGTAGATGTTTGTCACGGTAAATAATTTTTTTTTTTTAATATTTGTAATCAATATAACAGGTGACAAAATATCTACAAACTATGGGAGACAAAAAATGAACAGTATCTTAAAGTAATATGTGAGACAAAAAATAATGTGTATTTCTTATATTTCGTATTATACTTGTAGATGTTCGTTTTAAAGTATCTTAACTGAACAACCTGAACTGAATTGAACATAATTGGATGAACAATAATATGTGAGACAAAAAATATATGGCCTAAACTGAACTAAAGAGATGAACGACCTGAAATGAAATTCGATAAGGTGAAATAAACACACACTATGTAAAAATGTAGAAAATGGTGTGTTGGAAAGAATTTGAATGCCAATAGAAATTGCCAAATTGCATGGACCATATTGTTGTATTTTTAATTTTTAATTTTTGAAGTGTGTTTGAATGGAAGTTTGCATTTATCAAGGTAGTTGGCAATTGGCATTCATGAGAAGGGTTTAGGGAATAGGTGGTCCAAATAGGGTTTAAGGTACCAATGGTTAAAGGAGTAGATTCTTTATTTTTTACCTCAACAAAATTAGTGTAAATTTTGTCGTTTGGTTAATGGAATTAATAGTTAATTAGCATCTTGTTGGGAGAGTGGGTGACTACTTTGATGAATATGTCTCCTCCTCTACCTAGCAATGCTAATGCTAATTCAAATGAATTCCTGTTTTAATCTACGGGAATATGAGATTCTCAAGGGCAGGTACCATGGTAAGTTATGAATAGGGTTGTTCAATTTTTAAATTTTAAAATACAAATCATGTTGCATCTATATTTCAAAATTACAGAAAGTTGGAATTTCAAATTGAGGGATACCCTACTGTTTAGATGTTACTTCGTACTCGAATCTCAATGAATAATATGAGGGTCGGGTATTATGTATTATGTACTTCGAAACTATTTTTTTATATATATTTTTTGTATTAATTATGTTGTGCTCAAATCAGTTCTACAAGTTACTTCTTTATCGCATATATTATTATTCATCCGGTGTCCATTCAATTCAGTTTAGCTCAAGTCATTTCAATTGAAATAAATACACCCAAGCTATAGGAATATGTAGGACATTCGGAGCAACCAATTAATCTTTTACGGTTCTTGTTTATTCATTTGCGAGAATCGCCAACTTGACATTTTATATATGTCTAGTTACACAAATTGAAATGGTGGTTTTAGAGCTTAGACAACTTATTAATTTGGTAAATCTTGTTAGGTTACAAAAACATCATGTCAATTTCTGAATACAATAATTGACTTTGGAAAAAAAAAAATCCTTAAACTAATAGGTGGAAAGTCATTTTATTGGAGTAGCATAACTACTAGCATTGCTATTTCTTCTATCTTTATTATTTAAAAAAAAAAAAGGTAATTTAAACATCAACCCAGAAAAGAAAACTAATTGAAGCCCAAGCCAGAGCTGTACAGAGTACAAGCCAGGCTAGATATAGGACAAACCCAACTCTTTGGATACAAAAAGTTGTTAATTGACCTTGAATCTTTAATAAATAGTGGTCTAAGTTCAAGCTTTTTTGGTGTATCAATTTCATTATTCTTTGACCACACTATATTATGCCATTATAAGTATATATTGATACATATTCTTCTTTTTTACAACCACAAAAAATCAAAAAAGATCCAACATAAAATCATACAAAAGGGACCTTCTGCCACCTGTAAATTTCTTTCACAACATAAAAACACTCAATCAGGCAAACCAACAACCAAAAATATGATGTTCTTAGCAAATTATTTATTCTTTATAACAATTCTTAATAAAAAATATGCAATAATTAACATACTTTATAGTATCTCCATATCATATATGCCTTTTAATTTAGCACCTTTTCTGAGATTCTTGTTAAAGAGGTAATGTTTAGGGTGCAACTAATTCTGGTGTAATCTTGCTCTATGATTGAGTCATGATTGACTTATTAGTGTTTGATTATTGCATGCAAATTTTGTCCTGGAATTACAATAGGTTAGCTTAGTATAGTCAAGCTATTAGACTTGAAGTCCAGCCAATGTTGTGAAAAACAGAATTCTATGGTTGTTAATTTTAAAATTTAGTTTTGATAAATAGTTCATAAATATTCCAAGTATTTAATAAGAACTAAAAAAATCTAATTGTTGTAACACACATTATGAAGGAATCGATTCAACGGTAGATGAAAGTCGAACTCAATTATTTATCCTCTAATATATTAGTGCCAACAAATAACAACTGGATTAACTTTTTTTTTTTTTTGGTGTCACAACTGGATTAACTTTAATATTACTTAATATACTCTGTATTTAAAGTCATATTATTTCCGTCTTTATTACTCTAATAACAAGTGGAGTTTCAATTCATTGAGAATTGAATCTTATGAGTGAAAATCTATAGATTCTGAATTTGAACCCGACAAGTTCAAAGCGGTTTCGAATCCAAATCCGAGTACGTGATTTTCATGCTCACCCAATGCCATACAGTTTTCTATCTTAGCTATTGATAACTTTGGGCTGATGAGTGTGATTCGGCCCCAATTTAGTCCAGCCTTTGATGTGGCCTACAGAACATTTTGAACTTTTACGGGGTTTTGAATTCCAAGCCCTGATTGTGGACTGTAGAGGGTGTTAATCGAACTTTACAATGAAACAAAGGCCCAATGAGAACCAACATTTTGAGACTTGAAAAGTTAAACCACATTGAAACGAGGCCCAATAAGGCCTATCATTTTGAGACTTCCCCTGTTGCTTGTTTTAAATATAAACTTGCAAACAGGTCGGTCGGGTCGGGTTTGGATTCGGGCGAATCGGGTCAATTCTCATGTTAAAGAACGTCTTTGTTTTTCGGGTTGCGGGTCGATCAACAACGTGTCGATAATAAAATTGGGTCAATTTTTGCCCGGTCTAGTTTCAAAGACCTAGGAGTATAAGGTTTTTTTTTTTTGGTCCAAGGGAGGCACAAATGCCAGTACAATAAATTACATACAACAGGGGAGGGGGAATCGAACCTGGGACCTAATGTACCCAGGGCCTCAATTTTAACCACTAGGCTAAGACCTCATTGGCATAAGGTTTAAACATATGTAACACAAACACCTCTAGATAAGGTTGAACCTACCGAGTTTCATGCCACTGACCCTGCGGTAGCTTCATCACCAAAATAAAAAGAGACCTTGATTGATTCAAGTAAGTGCATGTATAAGCTAATTTTAACTTCATAGTCCTTAGTTATAAAATAAACGAAAATAGAATAAACAGTGAAATAAAGAGATGCATTTGCACATTCAATAATTGTACAGTTTGTACTTTTGACATTGACATAAATCTATATGTTAAGGAAGGTGGTAACACACACTTGTAAAGTTTTATTTCAAGCTCTTACTTCTACAAGAGTGTCAAGGTTTACCACCCTTTTAGAAATCTACCCTAAACTATGAAAAGAACCTCTCAATAAATTACTGGCAACATATATTAGGGGAGTATTACATTTGGAAGAATGTCAGATCTTGGCATTCAACTCTAACAAAAAAGGGAGAGAAAGATAGGACAAATCCTGATCTAATAATCAAAGAATAGTAATTTATGCATTACACATATATATATGTATATGTATATATATATTTACTAAACTCTCTAGATAAACTATTGGGTACCCTCAAAGGCACAATCCTTAAAAGTTCTCCTTATGGAAATCAAACTTGGTGTCTGTCTTCCTTGAAAAGTCTTGAGATAAATGTCTCAGGTCCTGAGTCAACCCAGGTGCACCACAATAGAAGACCCCTGCAACAACACATATGTTGAAATTATTATAAACCAAAGTTTTTGATGATTATAATCCAAAAATTATGACTATATACCAAAGTATTAATATGAGAAATGCTTACCAACTCTTTGTTTAGGGTAGTTAACAGCAACATGCTTGAAAACAGTCCTCCAGTTAGGCCTAGCAAAATGGGTCTTCACCCTAGTCCCAGAAACAATGTCCAGACCATTCTTAGCATGGTGTAGAGACTGAAGCATGGCGATCAAGGCCGACCTTGCATCTCCTTCTTCGTAGACACTCGTGCAGTAGTTATGGAGCTCGATGACATGATCATGGTCGTTCTCAGCCACCTCGTTCATGACACTCCTGAACCACTCGAAGGAGCCCTGCTCTCGGGTCACCCAATAGAAATATGCCCGTTTCACAGCGAAGGGCTTCCTATTCCTGCTATTACTACTATGGCTACCATTCAGACTTGATCCATTGTTTGCCTCTACTATGCCGTTTTCCACGTCTTTTTGTTGCTTGATGTGGTAGAGCACATCCTTGACTATACTGATCAATGGTGTTGCTCCAATACCAAGTCCTACGAGTAGGAGAACGTCGTATTTCCTGTAGTCTTGAGCTGGTGCTCCATAGGGACCGTCTATCTTGAGCCTAGGCATCCTAGAGTAACATGCGCAAAGGGAAATTAGCACTGAAACTGGCACTTGAGGAAATACTAGAAAGTAGCAACATGCAAGTGAATTTAGACCTGTCAAAAACTGACAGGAGCTAGATACCTGACACGTTTTGGGTTTTAGGCTTTTAGCAACAATTCGGATCCAAAACCAGAATATACAACTAAAAAGGGTTTTGATCCAAAAATCATCCCGACCAAAACCCACTAGGTCAACTAGTTTGACAGGTCTACAAGTGATGAATCAATTACCTTGGAATGGAAGTTCCTTTGCCAATGTCAGCTCTGAGGAGGCCGCTTTGATCACTGTTTGTAGGGGGCTGGCATAACTTGGAGAAGAGTGATCTCAGCTGAGAGGTCCAGTCACCTAATGTACGAATGTGGACGCTTATATAATCATCCCCTGGGGCTGAAGTGAGAGAGAAGGGATGCCTAGAACATTTCAAAACAAGTTCGTCAAAAACTCATAATGAAGTGAAAATATTTACTCAAAAAGGGAGTGTTAAATTCGTCATCTTACCATTCAAATGGAGAAACATCAGAACAGTTTACAAATATGTACTGTCCACTAGTGTATCTAAATCCCTGAGGTTTTGTCATTTGCAGAGACAAGACATTGCCTGGGTAGACAGCAACCTGTGACATATAGAAATGTACTCTCTTAGTCCAGATTTCAACTATGTTAAACCAATCAAATTTGTGCAAGATTTACAGCATGTAATGAACCTTTAGGATCTGCACCGTCTTGTAGCCTGATCTAAGCGCCCTGATTATCCTTTCACTGGCATATAATACAACAGGTACAGCAAGATACATCCAAGTCTGCAAGAATTGAAAACAACATCAAGGTCTGCGAATAGTTTCTCAATTAGTTGGAAATTAAAGGATCGTATACCAAGCGATTTAAGATGCTTACCGTTTTCTTATGAAATTGGTGGCTGAGGTAGAGTTTCCAACCATGGACTAAGAGGAGGCCATAGACTATGACGAACAAATGGTGAGAGTACCAAAAGGCGTTGAACCCAGTAAGCCTCTTGAGAGCCTTAGGGAGGTTGACCCTGTTCCTCCGGAACCAAGGCTGGGCCAAGGTGAATGCAATGGCCATTAGGACTACCATGGTCACCCCAGTCCACCCTTCCGTCCCCTTGACAAACCACCAGTAATTCGGAGGTCGGTTGGGGCCAAAATACTTGCCCAAAGGGGCGTATGCCTCGTGTGATGCATGGAGTAGCCTCGGGAAGTCACATGTCAAATGGCATAGGACGTGGATTCCAACCCCAACTCCAATACCAAGAGCCACCACCTTGTGGAAGTTAATGTTATCATCAAAGGGCACCGCCATCCCCAGCTTTGTCCTGCTCCCAAAACATAGAAACATTAATTTCAGATGAGTCCAACTGTTGGCAATGTCTAGGGGGATCTATGTGTACACAACCTTACCCCTTGACATAGACTGTCAGAGGCAAATATGATAAAGATATCAGTATCAAGTAAATAAAAATACATTACAAATGCAGCTTTAGTGGCCTATTCACTAGCTACGACAACGAAAACAGACTCTAGACATTAACACAACATTGACTAATCCTTTTACCTGCTTCTTAGCCAAGTGATGGTATTCCTGCAGACGGGGAGGAGGATGAGAGCCATGTTGAATTTGAGCGTCTCAGCAGCACCCTTTGCATTAGTGACACAGTATCCCATGATCTGGAAGACATAACGGTTCTTGTATTGATAGAATTTCCAGGTGTAGAGGCCAGCACATATGGTGAGCCAGAGGAGTATGACCCATATCCTCTTCCAATTGTCCTGAACAAAGTAGGCCATCCTACTGGCCGCTCTCTTGACGGGGTTGGGTTCCTTGGTTGGAACCAGCTTTTGGCTAAGCAACTGGCTCAGCTTTCGGCTGTCAGTGACCGTGTTGCTTGAGTGGGTTGGGGCTTGCAGCAATAGCATTTCCAAGTTGTGCATCTGAATCAACATAAGATCAAAGGTAAATATGGGCTGGATATACAGGCTACTTATTTAACACTTAAAGGTAAATAGTTGAGTGATCCATTTAAAAAAGCCCACATGGAGTTGTTTCTTAAGCCCATGATGAGAAATAATGGGCCGGTCCCAAGATGTGGTTTGGGCTTTTCAGCCCATGAGCCCAAGTAGATGGATATGGAGCAGAATGAATCAACTAGGAACTAACCTCAATGTAACCAAGGCAATCAGGGTCAAGCTCCTCCATGATGAGGGCAGCATATTCTTCGGCGTGCTCTTGAAGGTTTGAGAGCTTATTGGCCGACGCACTTAGTGAAATAATCTACAGCATTATTTAAACAAAGGGATAAGAAATTAGTTTGCTTAGTAATAAAGGGGAGAAGGAAAAGCACTAATTCAAAATTAATTAACTTAATAAATAATCTTCCAATCTAATTCCCCAATTAGTACCTCTTTCACTTCCTCTTCTGTAATCCTGCCATCTGCATCCTTGTCCACCCTGCAAACCATAAATTCAATTCAGTCAATAATGCTATCAACATCTCATTGCCTAAGCCTAAAATCACATATAAAATTTACTTTTTCTTTTTTTCAAAATTTCATTTTGGCGATCAAACAATAACATCACATGAACAGGCTACCTTGCTATGTTAAATGAATTTTGTTTACATTATCAGAAACAGATGAAGGTTAATAATTATTTGAAGATACATAGATTGTGATTTGTGTATAATGCACTTGAGACAAAAGGATAAATTATTAATTAGCATCTTTATTCCACACATTTCTTTTTGGTGCATTATTTCCACATTTTTAATCTAAATTATTATTACTATTATTGTTTTAGTACAATTAATCTAAAATATTTTATGCAAAGGCAGTTCTCCAAAAATTGTACACATGCTTGCCCAGCTTGTTTCCTTGTTTGTGCTGGTTTGAATTCGTCTTTGTTCCATACCAACTCAAATGAGCTTGACAAAAAAGGTGGTTGTCACAGGAAAAGTCAGAAAATCCACATTTAGAAATAAAATACTGATATTTGCCAATAAAAAATTAACATTAGAATTTAGAAAGCACAAATTATCACTCTCACTCAAGCTTGGCTAGATCATTGCTTACCTAATGTCAGTGGCTTTTTTGGTTACTTTCCTTACCGACAGGGCATTTATGAAGGGAAAGTACAAGTAATATAAGGTCTTCACATGGAAGGGAAAAAATATAACAAAAATTAAATGAATTGCATTGTCCTAGTTTAGTGAATAGTATAACCAAAGGTTAAAACTATAGGCTAAATATGATATGCATGAGTGACTAAAGGCACAAGTTATGACTACTAATTGTACTTATACTGCATGTGCACCAGATATTATGACAGTTTTCCCTCCCCCACTACATGTTAAAGGGGTTTGGTTTGGTACAACAACTTGCAATATCATTTACATCTTCATCAAAAGTTGGTTATTGCAATGTTTTTACTCTATGTAAACCTATGTTACTCGGACTCGGCTCAAGTGTTGGATACAGGGTACGTGTCTAGGTGTTAAGACACTCTGTGTCCATACCTATATCGGAGTGTCGAAAATTCAACACGAATACTTGAGTTGAAATGAAGAGTCCGAGTAACTTAGATGTAACCATGAATTGTACTCTATGGTGTAACCATGAATTGTACTCTATGGATATGAACTCAGGGGGAAAATGGCACCAAGGTGACGCCCAAGATTAGGACATTTGGCACATTCATGTATGTATCCAAATATTCCAAATTGATGTTAGATTTGAGTAAGACTTTAACTAGTTTTACACTTCTCTTCTTCCCAACTACTCTCTAAGTAATTTTAAAAGGTTTGAAAAGATCTTTCCTTTACTCAGACGCTAAGTTTGAACTTATGGACAAGTCAATTATTATATTAGTACTATTATTTAAAGTTCATTTGATTCTAATTTAAAAGTGTGGAAGATGTGTCGACCAATTATCATCCTATTTGATATACTCCATACATTTATAAAATGTAACCATATCCCGGGTAATTCTCTAACCATTAAAAGTAAAAAAATTAACCTAGGTTACTAAAAATCACCCCTAAAATGCTAAAATTGACCGCCGAATCGGGTCATCTAACAATTAGATGTTTAGACGAGTGTGATATGAAAATCATTAGCATAGCATATTACTCATATCAGCCATAAGCACAACCAAATAAGGATTAATTAATAGAAAATCTTACATGTCAAAGAAGGTTTGAATTCGAGCATCGAAAGACTGGTCAGAGAGCTGCTCCCAGAAGTCACGAAGCTGAGTCTTGGTAATAGTAGCAGTGACAATGCCTCTCCTACGAGCCAATGCATCAAATAATTCCCCAGAAAATTCCTTTTCATTCATCCCTGCAATTCACAATGACACACCACATGGTTTCATCAGGGTAAACGTCATCGTATTGGGAACCTACCAAATTCATTTTCAGCCTCATTTTTTTTTTTTTTTTCCGCTTTCTATCCTCAGCTTTTTTGTCCTTCTTTGGCATTGTTGAGTTAATTAATCTTTTAAGTTAAAAAACAAACAAACAAAGAGGGACCCAATTGATTAAGATTGTACTGCATCTTCTTACATCACAATAATTGAGAAAATTGTCTGTGTTTGTTTTAACTTTCTGGGTTAAAAAAACAGCCATTGCCAATTCAACTGATCTCCTGATAATGAAATATGATACTTCTGTGAATTTACTGTAAATTGGAAAATTATCCTTTAATTTTTAGATAATGTAACAATGAAGACGTGGCGTTATAGTTAAAACAACAAGATTTTTTAGATAATATCCGCAACGAAAAATAGAATATATGTAGTCAAATACATGACTTTCTTATGTTCTAAACACCATTTATGGCATCTATTTGGGCTGACTAATTAATCTTCCTTGTTTGAATTTTGCATGATCTAGAAAGCTACCTACCACTAAAGGAAAAGACCCACCAAATTGCATTCACATTTTCACCAAAACAAACATTTCCGTTTGGTAATTCTTATTGATCATAGTTTAACTAACTTCAACTTCTGCTAGATGTTGCAGTAGTATTGTGCTTAGTAATAATCATGTACAAAAAGTTTAACCAAAACAAGCTAAAATAAACTAATTTTGCTCCATGTACGTTTATACCATAACTCACAAACACAAGAAAACTATACTCCAAAAGTTTTCCCATAATATGCTAAGCATATTATAAAACATGTAAAATGAAACTTTACATTTGAAGAAACCCTTTTCACATACAGCCCAATTATAAGTTCTCTCTCTTTTTGAGTTTCAATTGAAATTGCCCTCGTGTTCCCGCAAAATTTTACCAACTAAACTAGCTGGCATCCGCAGTTTTGAATCATCACCAATCAAACTATTGCCTTATCTCAATACGATTAAACCAAATTCATTAGTAACATGGCCTCACCAAACTTTTCCATTATCTATTTACTTTTTTTTTTGCTAGTACTCCACTATTCAATATACTACTCACTGACAAGCAAAGCATAGCATATATCATATCATCAACCCAATTGAACATTTCTTCAAAAACAATTTTTTTTGGGTTAAAAAAGTTAGAGAATAAAACTGTACTAGTAGCATAAAAAGTAAAATTAAAAAAAAAGGGTGACACACGTACCAATGCATTGGCCGAACCGGGATCTGAGCAGCAACCCATCAACAGCCAAATCCTCGAACCGTTTCTCAACCTTAGCCCAACCATCAGTCGTCCCCACACTCTGATTAATAAACTGCAACCCTCTCAACGCCCGACCGGCCGTCGTTTTGGTCCGGTCCAATTGCTTAAACCCCCGGTTCGACGACGACGTCACGCGCTTCAGCTCGCGTGACACCTGCTTAATCCTAGCCGATAACTGTGACGTCAGCTTATTATGATGTGCCGGCCGGTGCTGCTTCTCGAGCTGGGAGGTCAGCAACGCCGCCTCTTGCTCATCAACGGCTCCCTTGATGTCCTGCACCGAAACGCTGTCGTCTCGTACGTCGAGCGTGATTTCAACGTAGTCGTTGTTGTCGTTTTTGGCGGTGGCGGTTCGAACCGGGTTTTTCTTGGTGGGTAATGGACCGCTGAAGGTAACCCGGTTCTGGTTGTGGTGTTGAGAGTATACGCTGGTACCTCCCGCATCTGATCCTGTCCTCTGTAATTGGTTACCATCTTGGATCTCCATTGGAGACCTCCTCATTTGAGCTTGTTTGGTTTTCTCTCTCCTTACTTCACTGGACTAAAAAGTAGAGGGGCAATTGTGTAAATATGGAGCAACCCCAGTTTCAAAAAGCTGTGTAAGGTTGAAGAAAGGTACTGTACTAATACTAGTTGTAGTAGTAGTATTGGAAAAAATGACGGTCAGATATTCGTGGGAGTAATTAAGATGATGGAGTAATTTCTCAGAAACATAAAAATATAAAAAAAAAAAAAAAAAATACCCAATTAGGACGCAGCTA
This sequence comes from Mesembryanthemum crystallinum, assembly GCA_030267885.1. NCBI lineage: Eukaryota > Viridiplantae > Streptophyta > Magnoliopsida > Caryophyllales > Aizoaceae > Mesembryanthemum > Mesembryanthemum crystallinum. The sequence goes on from BSSO01001491.1 coordinate 17,059, forward strand.
ATTGAGGTGCTTAAATGGTGGGCTATTAGCTTAAATGGTTAGCTAAGCTACTACTGGAAATTTGAGCTTAAAATTTGAAGATGATTGATGAAGATGATGAAGAAGATGATTGATAAAGATGAGAAGATTAAGTGCAATTTGTTTGTGTTGTTTGTTGATGAATTTGAGGAGGGGGTGGGTGGAGAAGGAGGGTGTGGTATGAGGAAAATGAGGATGAGGGGACTTATATTGTAGTGGGGTTGGTGACGGCAACCGGGGAGGACTGGAGGAGGAGAGAGAAAGTGGGAGGAAAAAATAGGAGGGAGAAGTCAAAAAAGATGGAAGAATCCAAGGGGCGTTTTGGGGGGGCCGCATTTTGGTTTTCTATTTTTTACCCTTTTGTTTAAATAAATAATAAAATTTAATTAGTAGTAACACCGTTAAATTTTCAACATTTGGGCCACTTAGAGAGTGTCTATAAGGTTTCAACCAAAATCAATTAGTTATGAATGGAGTAATTTCGCTAGTTATAAACACCTCAAATATATTCTCATTTTATCAATGTGGGACATCCAACTTAACAAACACCTTGCGAGATACCTCTTTCATCTGTCTATACATAAGTAGTACTCTGATTAGTAGAGGGGGGTGATATTAATGAGTGATTTATGTGTTACAGTTAAAAGTAGTATTAATTTTGAGTCAAAAACTATCACTTAAAAATTATCACTTTGAGTAACACTTCCAATTTAAAAGCTCATATACCTAATATTTGGCAAAATTAGCTGTAACTATATATGTTGCTTTAAAAATTATTTGCTAGTTGAGAGAAAAAATAGGTCAAGTTCAAGTTTCAAGTTGTAACTTTTACTCAAAAGCTAGCTACTAAGTGAAAGCCAATTAGTTGTTGCTTCAAACAGTGCTTGGTAGTTGAGAGAAAAACAAGTTGCAAAGTTCAAAATGTAACTTTTTTCTCAAAATTTAGCTGTTAGTACCAAATATAACCTTACTATACGAAAAATATCATAGTCTTATAATACTCTAATATAAGGGCAGTCTATAAGACCGTCCTACATAACTTTTTACATATACATATTTATATACTACTACAAATTTATTAACAAAACTTAATATTTGTAATTCATCAACGTAGACTTTCATTTCTCTTTAAATATAAATATATTGAATATTTATGTTCACTCAGTATTAACCAATAAATCAAAAGTTATTAACAGTAACTAAAAGTAAAAGTAAAAGTAATCTTATTGAAAGGAGTAATTATGGGCTATGGATATGGAGGGGACTGGTTTTCTGGTGTTGGTGTGTTGGTCCAAATCTTACCGCTTCCAAACAATTTCAAAGGGTTTATTCACAAAGTCAAAACCAAATATATTGTTGTCAAATAACGCGTTAGGGGTAAAGAGAAAAGGACACATTCATCTTTCATACACATTTGGTCAATGTCATCTTCATCTTACTAGTCATCATCACCAGTTGTTTGACATCATTCTTGATGATCATGGAAGGTAACCATCTTGCCTTCACTATGCTAAGATGATAAAAACATCACCAAAGTTATTAGTAATCTTAGTAAATTAGGGTATATTCAGTTCGCCTGAAAGTAATTGAACTGAACAACTTTAACTGAATTAAATTGAACTCAACGACCTGAATTGAAGTGAGTTGAACGACTTGAACTGAGCTAAATGGATAGTAATATGTGACTGAAAAGGTGTATGGCCTGAATTGAACTGAACGACCTTAATTGAATTGAACTGAACGACCTGAAATAGAATTGAGTAAGGTGAAATGAACACAACCTTACTCTTATTATAATTAGTACAATTAGCAAAAATGTACTGTATTAAACCATAGATAACTTTGTATATTAGAGTACTTGTAATTAATTGAGGTTCTTTTTATTATGTTATTAACATTCAGCTGTTTAGTCTTTCAGTGGTCAACATTTCAATTTTACTATGCACTCCATCCGTCCCACTATTACGTTTCTAAACCACCAAAATTTTTGTTCCACCATCACCTTTCCAAACCAAATAATCCCCCATATCATCCCTAAATTACCCCTCCACTATCTAAAAAATACAATAAAAAAAACTCTTTTTCTCTCTCCAATCACCCTTTCTCCAATCACTCTCTCTATTCTAACTTTATATCTCTCTCACAACCAATTATTATATTCTCTTTATTTCACAAGGGCAAAAATAGCTAAAATTTTCCTCTTAAATTCTTGTGCCAATTTTGATTTGGAAACGTAATAGCGGGACGGAGGGAGTAGTTTTCTTTCTCATTTTATGATATATTCAGTTTGATTTGATTCTACTTAGCTGAAGTCTATTTACTTCAATGTCATAGTAACAAATTATGAGTGACATGGTGTGTTTGTACTTCATCTTAAATTCAACATCTTCTTCATTTGTGAATGAATTTTTTGTTTCTTCTTTTTGGTGTGATTGAGGTGATGGTTAGTACTAGTAGAAAATTGATATTAGCACTAAAGGTTTTGATAAATTCACTCTAAAAATATAGAGGTTTTCCATAAAAATAAAAATAAAAATATAGAGGTTACCAGAGCCTAGAATAATAAATTAGAGTGACTTTATCAAACTTCTTAGTGCCAATATCAACTCCCTTACACCTCATTTTACAGTGATGAACAATTGTAGGAAAGTCTCTTGGAGCAATCATTGAAGAAATGTACACCCACTCCATAGTCCATAGTGATGAACTATTTTTCACATGCTCCTTTGATTTGATTAATTTCATGCTCATTTGAAAATGAGTAATGCTCTTATACACTCGTTTAACCATTAGACGAACTTAATAAAGGATTATTTTAAAAAGTTTAAAGATTACTTTTAACAATTTAGAAGCTATTTTGAATATCATAGATTACTTTAAGGGGTTATTTTTAGAGTATTATATGGATTACTGTAAATAAATCTAACAATTATAAGTTAAGGGTTATTATAAACAATTAATGGATTACTTTTAAAAGTTTATAAATAACTTTTCTCTCAGATACCCGTCTAATAATTAGACATGCGTATCTGACAATTTATGTTTGGGGATTTAAACCTGGTCATTTACTATTCATTGTAATTATGCATGTATAAACATCTAAAAAATGCAGTACTAACGACAATGTGTTTGCAAAAATATACACCGTCTTCAACCAGTATTCATAATTATTTTGAGTATAACTCAAATTTATTACAAGCCTAAAACAACATCAATTAGTACTAACGAGTAGATAACCAAGGTCTATTTTAGGCAAAACTTTAAAATTTACAAGCCTAAAACAACATCAATTAACTCATAAAAGTTTTTGTGATAAACCAGTGCAAGACTATTGAGTAGATTATATTATTAATTAAGACTATATTATTCCTTCTAATGAAATATTCAATTTTTAATTAAATTTGAGAGTTCTGAAAGTCACTACATAATTTAAGTTAGGAAAGTATTCTCAACTCTCAAGTTATAATAAGTACTCCTCTTTGTTCTATTTAAATCTTTACGTTTGACTTTTACACACAAAATAAGGAAATTAATTTTGGTCCTTGAATTCCATAAATACCCTTCTGGGTTTTTTTTTTTTTTTATAATAGGTGGGGAGGGCAAGTGGATTAATAAGGGGTATTTAGATAACTTCATTTGAAAAACCTTTCCATTTAAGGTAATGTAAAAATTTATGTGAAACATACCAAAATGAAAATATAAAAATTTAAATGGAACGGAGGGAGTACTATAAAATCGACGTACCCAAAAAGAAAATCCATGTCTTATAAACAAAGTACATTAAGGCATAATTTGTTCAAAAGGCCAGGTTAATTTTTTATTCTTTTTTTTTTTGGAAAATCTAAAACACCAAGTAGATTAGATGCATATATATATACTACTTGAAAAAAAAGGGGGATAAATCAACTAACAAAATGTTTAAATTGATATTTATTTTTAATAAGTTTATATTAATTAATACTGACCTTGTTTTGAACTCGAAGATTACTCAAACTTGCGTGCTTCATGATATACACATAGTACCTAGCTTGTTAATACTAATTAATAAGTCACGATAATGAATCACCACAATTTGTCAATTTAATTGTGATGTTAATTGCCTTAATAAAGTTAACCAAATGATTGTGATCCAAACGCAATTTAAAACTTATCAACACTGACATATGTATGTGCCACATTACAACTAGAAAAATCTTGTAAACTAGCTACTACAATGAATCACAACAATGTCCCTATCACTTCAAATTAAAACTCCTTAGATAGTGTTAGCTTAATATTTATAGTTACGTATCAAAATTTGCTTCCTTGTACTTTTTAATCAAATTATTATTTAAATATGACGATAGAAAGTGAGTTTCACGAGAGAGAAATCAGGAAAAAAAAAAGGTTATAAAATTTGATATATAGTTAAATTGTAGTACATTGTTAGAGTTCATATTCGCTAATGATTAACCCCAAATCTTCAATCAATATGTAATAAACAAAAGAACAAGTAAAACATCACATCGATAGATAATGTTATAAGAACAAGTGAGATATCACCATCGCTATAAGAACATGTAAAATATAGTGCATATATATATATATATAGATAGATAGATAGATAGATAGATAGTAAGCAATCATGGATTAATAAACTTTATATAAATGTCTCCTCCACAATCAAATAAAACATGTCAAAATTCTAAAATAACAGTAGGTATTCTAGAGGAGCATGATCATCTCCATCTCTATCTTAAGGTTGAGGGTTCAATGATTATTAGCGTTGTACCTTTCTTATAACCAAAACGAAGTTACAAAAAAATTTAAATACACAACTATTGGATTTCACATACTTCGACCTTTCTTTTCTTTTTTTTTTTTTTTTTTTTTTGACTTTTCTGTAATGATCGCTAATCATAAACTTAAATTGATTGTACTCTTGTTTGTCTCTTAAACTTGTGATTAGTTTAATTTACTAAATTAATGCTTTCACCAGAGGCCAGGCTTAGATTTTTTGAAACATCAAATACGTGGATTTGCAAAGGAAGTTTTATGTCTTTTAGTGGGCATAATTATAAGCAAAACTCCATAAGAGCGGTAATTAATGGTATTATTTCTGATTAGTTGTTTTTCATTTGCACCAAAGATTTGGATAAGCATGTATGACGATTAATTAATTCACACACAAACTAGATCTCATCAATTAATTATATGATGCTCCAATTAAAGTCACTTTATGAGTTCGTAAAAAATATTTAAAAAATCTCCAATATTAATAATATTGCTTATTAGCTAAAATGAGCTAAGGAACCACTAAGATACGGTCATCAAGCACCAAAAAAAAAAAAAAAAAAAAAAAAAAAAATGGAGTAAAATGATAGGAACATTGCTTTTGAAAAGGTTCAAAGTTGGCTCCATCCATTTGACAGTGGCGGACCACCCAATTAGGGTACCAATGTCTCTTATATTATGTTTTTAATTAAAAAGAACAACTTATATAATTGTAAATTTTTCATTAACTATTTCTCAATTAAATAATAATCTTTCCTATATATATTATATGATCATGGGAATAAACCCAATTTTTTGAGTTCTGTCACCACATCGGTCTAAGGGTCTGTTCTTTACGTCTTGTTTTTGATGGAACCCAGCATTCTCCACCATTTTCCAACAAACTCCAACAATCAGCAAAAAGTTCAAGCATTTTCCAACAATCTCCAGCATTCTCCACCAAACTCCAGCAAAAAAAAATGAACATAAATATATATCCAAATAATTTTTGTAATTCTTAGAATAATAACAATAATAATATATATATACAAACAATTATTATTATTGTTATTATTATTATTATTATTATTATCCCAACATTTATTTTATTTTTTTGAATGAATACAAACAACCAAAGTGGATACAATCTTATGAAATTTAATTTACTTGTTTTATTGACAAGGAGAAAATATGTACAAACTAATGCATAATACTCCCTCCGTCCCTCACTTACCTTAACAAAACATGCAAAATCAAGTCCCCTACTTACCTTAACAAACCAATATTTTTCTCATATCCTTCATTATTCACCCTTCCACTATCTCTTCAATCCAATTTAAAATTATACTTTCTCTCTCCAATCACTCTCTCTCTTCAAATTTTTTTCCTCTCTCACACCCCACTATATATTATTTTAATGTATCTCAATAAGGGCAAAAGAGGCAAAATTTACAATTCTT
>BSSO01001492.1:0-23287 GCA_030267885.1 Mesembryanthemum crystallinum
ACAGGTGAAAGTTGGGATTATTCCCAGTAATACGCGAAGTTGGGATTATTATTGGCCGACCGGCCAAAGTTTGGATTATTTACGGCCAATTTTCCTATTATCTAATAGAATTACAGTTTAGTGAGTTCATTGACTACCTTATTTAAAAGGCATCTCCGCCTTCAATTATACATGTAAAATTTGTGGTTTCAAATATTATATGTATTCATATTGCTTAAACCAAAAATTTGTGATACGTTTGCTATTGGTTCACAATAATATTCAGCTGATTTTTCCTATGAAATAACAAATTTACCTTATAATCAATGTTTGTTTTAGAGAAAGAAAAGACTTTATTGCTATAATTGATACATTCAAAAATATTGTACGCTACCATTAAAGTTGCTTTTGATTCGTTGATTTCAGCGTTTGCTTTGGTGAGACCTCCAGTCCACGATACCCATCGATATGCAGCATTGGGTTATGTTTGTACAACAATGTTGCCATTGCGGCACGTTGCCTTTTAAGGGTCAGTACTCTTCGGATTCATAAATTATTTTTATCTTTTTAAATAAGAAAAAACATTTATATTTGTTTGCAAAATACTCCATATGTTTTAAAATATTTTTGTCTCAAAATATTTGTCACTTTACAATTCCAATACAACATTTATTACATACTTATTTTCGTAATGTACCTATTACTAAATCTATTCATCTGCGGACTTGTACCAGACACGGGCCGGGCCAAATTCTAAAAACTTGTCCGTCAATGCGGACCGGACAAGCGCGACCCTTATTTACAAGTTTGAATTTCTATCCGTGCCGCCTTTATTTAACGGGAGGGCTGCCACGGGCCTAGCTGGCCTTTCGACTGTCATGTTATTTATTTAGCTGATAATTACTAATTTGATGATCATCATAGTAAAATGTGAAGTTCTGAACCATATGATGTAACTATCTAGTGAACTTGACAAAATAATAACATGCTAACCCAAAACAAAATTTCTTCCCTTAGCACTTAGCATCTCTGTTGCAGCAATACTCCATGATTACCATGAGCTTTAAATTTTAACCATTCACACACAAATGACCAAGCTACCAAGCTCCGAATTTTACACAATAATTCAAAGCATTTTCAAATACATAAATCACAATAAAAATCCATTACAACCAACAAAATACAAGACGTTTACAACAACCGAAATCGAACTCCTCCTCATTCTCAAAATTCCTTCACATCAAGACCTACAATCAATTTTTTTTAAAAAAAAAATCATATTTCATTCACTATTTGTTTAATTATTAAGAATGTACAAGGATTATTAAATCTTACACAAGAGTTGGTTCGTCTCCGTTAGATTCTTCTTCTTCATCTTCTTCTTAAACAAGAGGTGCTCCACCATAGTTAAACATAGGTGAACCTTAAAAAGCAAATTAAAAATATGAAAAAGTAAGAAATACGTGACAACATATGTAAGAAACACCAAGTACAGCATTAAAACAAATTTACCTATCAAAAAACCTTTTCCATGTAACCAATCTTCATAAATGCAAGCAACTCAATTGTGGATGGTTTAAGGGAGGCCCTCCATGGATTTACCAATTTTATTCCATGTTAAAGGTGGATTCAGAGGGAATCGCGGAGATAGGAATGGTCAAGATCACAAGCCATAGAAGAAATGTACGGAAAACAATCCATATGATTCCTCCACCATCACAAAACATCAAGGTCTTCCTTAACACTTACATTCTTCTCTTCCAAGTAATGCTCCAGGTCTGATTTTTCATTTTCAGCATTCCTCTTTTTGCTCAAGAACACATCATACTCTAGGTCCTTTGAGACATCCCCATCAAATGAAACAACACTTGCCAAGTTAGAAGAACTAGAAGTTCCAAATGCAGGAGTAGGAGCAATAGCCGATCCCCTGTACTCATCATACAACTCACACTTGCCAAGTTAGAAGAACTAGAAGTTCCAAATGCAGGAGTAGGAGCAATAGCTGATCCCCTGTACTCATCATACAACTCAAACAAAGTGTTTGTAATGGTATCAATCATGTTCCTAGCATATGCTTCCCCATTCAACTTAGAATAACAATACTCAACTCTTTCTCACTTACACCGAGGATCTAGGAAAGCAACACAAGAATGAAGAAGATTATAATCATCCCAATACTTATCAAACTTTTCTTCCATGTATTTCACCATGTCAGACAAGATAGTAGTAGGACCATTAACAACCTCTAACAATTTTCTATGAATTTCCCATACTCCATGAAAGTAAACGTTTGAAATAGGAGATTTAGAGGTTGAAAACGCATGCATTAGTCACATCATAAAAGACCTTTAAGAATTTCCACACATCATCTGTTAAGGCATATCTTTTACTATCTATATCACGAGTAACCACTTCATGGATAGGTTCTCGAAAATCAAGAAAACGGTCAAGCATCAAGAATGTGGAATCCCATCTAATACAATTTTCCCCACGCAACTTTTTGGGTAGTATCCAAAGCATAGCTTGTGGAAGCAACTACATATCAGTAGTTCAATACCAAAACATATCTCAAGGTGCTCAGTGACTGGCAACTGGCGAGGTGAAGCGTCAGTGGTGGCGCAACGGTGGGAAGCATCAGTGGTGGTTGGGTGGCCGCCGTTGGCTTGGGAGTTGGTACGCACAATACTCGAGCGAAGGAGGGCAAAGAGGGGAGTTGATGAAAAATGAGGAGAATAGGAGAAAGCGGCTGATGCTTCTTGTTGTTGGTTTAGGGTTTTTCCCTTATATATGTGGGTGTAAGACTCGAGACACCTTCGGCTCGCCCCACCTTGGCCCCCGCAGAGGGAAGGGCGCGCGCGCATCCTTTTGTTTCTTCGGTTTTTCTATGCGTGGGTTGTCATGGCCTTGTTTATCATGTTTTTGATTCAATTGCTTCTTTTTTACAAGATGTGAAAGTTTCCACTATATTTTAGGATATATGGAAACCTTGAAGGCATCAAACACGAATATCTAGAGAGATACCATAATCGAGCCAAATTGCACCCTATTCCCGGATAGGGCGTGACTTCGAATACCCAAATGAGACCCGTGGTTCGAAAATGTGAAACCTATTCAAATGGATCGGAAGCTTGTTTTGTCCATTATTTTGTATGATATGCATGCAATATTTTAGCCCTTATCTACATTTGCTAGGTGGTTTATCACACATTATTCACCGAGAATTTCATAAAGGTGATCACTTTAGTGCCTTTAGGGACAAATTTGATTGGGTGAACCAAGTCCATCTAAAAGGCAAGTTCATGGGGATCACCTATGGATTAATATTACGAATGATTAGTGCACCAATTAAACCTAGAACTTTTATTGACGTTTTACATGCTTATCGAAAACGATGAATTAGCTGAGCATGCTTTGATTAGGTGGGATTTAATCGAGTGATGATGAAATTCAATTCTTGTGAGGTTAATTAATTTCACGAAGAAGTAAAATCAATTAAAACCAAGAAAACGTAAAGAGGTAACCCTTGATGATTGCCCTCGGGATGGCTACCTTGGATCCGAAGTTCCTTGTGTGGATTTCCTCAAGTCTAATACCCCAAGTTGATGGTGGATTTGGGTTAGGATTTTGTAAGTGTTTGCGAGTTGTTGATTTTGTGGTGGTGGTGGGCTAAAGTAGGATTTTTGGTGGTGCTAATGGAGGTTTTGTGTCATTGTAATATGAACTAGTGTTTCGCCAGAATGATTATCTCGAATTATCAGCAAAAATAACTGGATATCCACAATTCACCAATTGGCGAACACTTCGCAAATTGTAAGCTAAATTAGGAACATATTGCACATCATGAAAGATTTTTACATTACCCTGTGTAATATTGATGGCAATTGTACCTTTCCCTTCAACCTTCATCTGCTTGTTTTCGAGTCGAACTTCACCTTTCTGGGACTCAGCAAGTTCCTTGAACAACGACCTTGTGCCGGACATATGATTGGAGCAACCATTGTCCATGAACCATATACTTCATTAAAGGCATTAACAATAGGGGAATGAGTCATGAACAAGCTTCTCCAATTTTCAACTTGCTCTGTAAAGTTGGCTTTGCATCTGTCATCTTTCTGTATACTCCAGCAATCAACCTCTTTTTGCCCATATTTTTTAAACAGTAGCGGCATTAAATTTCACTCTTGTATTGCCTCTTCTAAGCAGATTGTTGCTTATGAGTGCCAAATTGATGTATACCTCTGCCACGTCCTCGACTTGGAAGCCACCACTCCCGTGTCCACGAGCTCATGAGTTTCTGATTTGCTAGAGATAGATTTGTACTGTAAAATTGATTCTTCACTCCTAAAAACAGCATAAAGGGGCCATCTAATAAGCTTACACCACTACCTGACCCAACTTAAATTAAGGAACTAAAACTTAAAATGGTTAACATGGTCCACTACTTAAAACTGCTTAAACAAAAAATTCTCCAACTAAAACACAACATACTAACTGAAACCTAAAAACTTACAATGTAGATTTGTTTATCCCATTAAAGATCATGTATATTAATTGCCTCATTGCCTTATTTGTGACCTATATATATATATATATATATATTACAAAAACTAGGGTGGACTTGGTCCACACTGTGAGTCCACACTGTGGACCAAGGACTCAAATGACATTAAGATAAAAGTCTAGTCAGGTAGTGGTGATTTCAGATTCCCCCCTCTCTCCCGAAACACTCCATCTCTCTGTTTCCCCACCGTACCCCATCCCCCATTAGCTTTCTCTCTCTTCAAACGAGCATCCATCAGAGTTCAGGCAGTAGAGGAGCGGCGAAACTGCAATCATAATGATCTTCTCTCGCACGGCGACAGCTTGTGTTTCTGTTTGGGATCCTCTGATCTGGACTCTGCTTTCATTGTTGTGGCTAGAGTGGTTGTTGAGAGAAATTTCGGATAAGTAGCTTGAGCTAAGTCATGGCCTTCTTTTCAATGTAGGGAGTTCATTAAGTGGCTTTAGTGCCCAATAGGTGAGAGATTGTTATACATCAAGATAATTTTTCGATCCGTACTTATACTTCCATTCTAATGTACGTTATTAACCGGCAAAACAGAGTATCATGTATGGTTTTGCCACTAATTTTAATACGCTGAATTACCAAATGGGTATTTTTTATTACCACCCTTCGCCACTTGGGTATTTTTAAAAATTTCGGTGCCAAATTAGTATTTTTAATGGACCAAAAGCGCATATAGGCCCAAAAATTCGCCACCGGTGATCAAAATTTCATTTATCCTATTTTTTTTCATACCAAAAAGCATTTCCTTATTACTTTTATTCATCGAAAGTCACTTTAGTTCCCCAAAAACCTCCCTAACTCTCTTTTTTTCTCTCTCATCCTCATGGAAATTGGGAATTAGGGGGTTTTTTGGGGGATTAAAGTGATCTTAGGTGAAAAAACGTAATAAGGAAATGCATTTCAGTATCAAAAAAATAGGATAACTGAACTTTTGGGCGCCGGCGGTGAATTTTTGGGCTCATATGCGCTTTTGTCCCTTTAAAAATACTCATTTGGCAGCGGAGTTTTTTTAAATACCCAAGTGGCGAAGGGTGGTCATAAAAATACCCATCTGGTAATTCGGCCAATTTTAATATGTGTTGACCTAACATTAGCTCAATACTTGTCATCATCGAATCAAAGGGGGAGTGTTGAGCTTAAATAGATGGTGGAATTGGTTCTTGTATATCACAGGGGTGTACATTTTTTGGGAAATTTGAATTTAGGGAATAAACAATTTAAGTTAGTTTTTCACTGAGATGACTCATTTATATTTAGCATTCTTATGGCTATGCACAACCAAATTTTCTTGGTTTGTCTGTTGTGCTGTAAAAAAAAAAAAAACAGCACTAAATAAGAGTTATTCGTTCATATCGTATAGTGTCTCCCTCTATATATTATATGAGTCACCCTTATATATCATAAAGAGTCATCCTTGTCTATATCAAAGTCATCCATATTTTTTTTTCTTACTAGAGTCACCCTTATATAACATATGGAGTCCACCCCAAGTATTATATGAGTCACCCCAATATAGCATATAGAGTCACCCCCAAATTATTGTATGATTCACCCCTATATGGCATATGTAATATTCCCCCCCCCCCCCTCCAAGTATTGTACGAGTCAGAGTCGCCCTTATATAGCATATGAAGTCATCCCCAAGTGTTGTATGAGTCACCTCTATATAACGTATGGAATTACCCCCAAATATTGTATAAGTCATCCCTATATAACACATGGAGTACCCTCCAATTATTATATGAGTCACCCCTACATAACATGTGGAGCCACCTCCAAGTATTGTATGAGTCACCCCTATATAGCGTATGGAGTCACCCCCAATTATTGTATAAGCCACTCCTATATATCATAAAATTTACCCCTAGTCTTTTTATAAGAGTCACCCAAGTGTTATATTAGAGTCATCGTTATATACCATATAGAGTCACCCTCAAGTACTATTTGAGTCACCGATGTATATTCATAATGATTAAACATAGTGTTTTCATCATAGGCGCCTCCAATGTTATATTAGAGTCACATCTATATGCCATACAAAGTGACCCATGTATATCGTATAGATTCACTCATACTCTTTTTACCAAAGTTAATATTAGAGTCACCTCTATATACCATACAGAGTGCTTATATAACATAAACTCACCCCAAAGTACCGTGTGAGCCACCCTTGTATATTATATAGATTTACTCTCTTTTTTATTTATTCGGATTCCCCCTAATATACCATATGGAACTACTCACCAATAAATGAAAGTCATACCAAAACTAAATGATGAGATAACAATCTAAAGAAAAACAAAATGTGACTTCATATATTAGGTGCATCAAAAGTTTGGCTATGTATAAACTTTGGAGAAAGGAAGATGACCTTAGAAAATTGAGAGTTAGTTGTAACTAGAAAGAAAACGAAAATAAGTAAATTAATGGAACGAACAAAATTAAGAAAAGGAAAACCAAAAAATATTGAGAGGAAAGAAACTCTCTAAAAACAAATCATGGGTATTCGAACCGTTGACCTTGGGGAGCTACGTGAAATGCTATGTACTAGCTTCCATCACAAATGGGCCAGCAACAGTTTGTGATATTGGTTGGATATTGTATATTGCAGCGCTAAACAACCAGAAAAATTTAAAAGTCCACACGCAAATAAAGTTGGTACCATATGCGACTCATTAGCTACTTGGCCTACTCTATGGACCAAGTCTACCCAAGACTAGGGGAAGGTTCCCTGAGAACTCAGGATTTCATGAGAAATATGAGAACCAATGTTAATTAATTGACACCTGTACATTCATTGGATCGTCCATATACACTCATTAAGTTGAACCTGTAAATTCATTAGTTCATCCTCGTACATTCATCCTTTTAGACTTGTACATTCATCCACTCAAAACAATAAAATGTTTATTAGTTATTAGTTATATGTCACTAGATCCTCCCTATACATTCATTTATTTAGACCTGCAAAATCATTAGTTTATCCTTATACGTTCATCTATTTAGACTTCTACATTCATTTACTCAAAACTATATATACATTCATCAAAACACTTGTATATTCATCGAAATTTAATTTCTGAATTTTCTCATCCTCAACTCCTTTATACATCAAAATCAAGCTAGACTTAACTTAAGAATTCTAAAAAATTGAACAACTTTACAAATTGAATGGAGGAGATGATGTGCCAAAAGAAAGAAGAATAAGGTTTGGTTTCTCTCTCTTCATCACCCTCCTCTCTGTACAAATCCATGAAATCATGCATCTACCATTTTAAAACAGATTATGGCTTCAAATTTCAATCACACGATTATGGCTTCCATGCACTTAATAAAGGCATCCCATAAGATTTTCGATCAATCAAAAAGCCCATGTACTGCAAGAAATAGCAAATTAGAAGCATATATGACCACCATGTGTGTTGACGGAGCTGGTTCGTGGTGTGAACACAGTGACGTGAGATGATTGAGATAGTGCGAGGGAGTTGTGAAAATGGAGAGCAGGTGGAGTTTTGGGCGACGAGGGAGATAGAGGGTCGTTGAGTCGTAGTATGCTGCGGACTGTGGTGGTGTCGGGGTTGAATGGTTGATTGCTGCTGGCTGACGTGAGGTTGAGATGAATGGTTCGGAGTTCGAGGGAGAGAGATAGTGAGATGGGGGCTGACTAGGCGAGTTGATGGATGATGTGGGCGTGGCCGAGATGGAGGTCATAGAGAGAGAGAGAGAGAGTGAGAGAGAATGAGAAAGCTGTGAGGAGAAGTGATTCAGAGAGGGCTGCAGTGAAGGCTGAGGGGAAGAGTGACCTCATCTTTTAATCTTGAACCAATCTTGACCGTACATTTTTCACATCCAACGGTTGTAGTTGGTTCTCACAGTTCTCATATTTTAAAGAGTTCTCATGTGATCCTTTTCCTGTATATATGTAGGAATAGGTTCCAAATAAGAAATAGTTATTAAATGAGAAATGAGTAGTGGTGTGAGCGGTTGGATGGAATAAAATAAAAGGCTGAGATTGAAGCATCTTATTAAGATAAAATTATAAGACATATTGGCGCGCTAGCTACCTCACCTTGTCTCTCTTGGACTACAATTTGTAAGACTTTTCCCTCTCCTTATCACCACCCTCCCCTGACACGAAGCCTCAATACCATTTGCACAATTTTAGTAAGGTTATTTGAAGTGAAGAGCTTATCTTGATCTGTTCCCCCTCTGTTTCTCTCTCTTCAGTTATGCCTATGGAGGTTGATTTACAAGTATTACAACTAGGGCTTGGGTTTTGGATTGTTTGATTGACTGATAACTCACGGTGGAAGGGTTATGATTTTTAATGTCCCCGAAAGCGGCAAGTAGCCTGTAGTTAAATGTTCCTTAGTAGTAGTTCAAGAATTTAGGGGGCCTCTAGAACTTCATTCATGGGTGTAGTATGCAATACTACAATTTGATTTGTACTTAACTACTTGCTTTTGCATTCTAACTAAGTGAGGGATCTATTTGTCTGAGATTATAGTAGTTGCGCAAAAATATTTGGATGCTGATTGTTTGATCAAAATGGTGTAATTCTCTATGCCAAGTGACAAGTTTGTAGACAACCCTATCGGTGTCTTTTAAGTCCTTCACTGCCCAATGATGATAACAATAGCATGCTTGGAAATGATGAACACCTAAGGCAATATCTCATGCTTGACCACCTCTCACATAAATTTTGCTCTCATGCTATAACCCTTGCTCTAAACTTTCTAAAATTTCATATGGATCCAGAATTGGAGTTCTGAATCGAAAGATATGAGCACCAAAAATTTTTGTCATAAAATCGAGCTTGGAGCAGCAAAATGGGTCAAATACCATCCAACAACCCATGGATGTTACCCAAGAAATCAGAAAATTAAAGTACTATGGAAGTGATCACTTCTTAACCAATCAAAACGCTTAAAAGCCGCTCATTGCCTAAAACCAGCACGTGATCAACACCTCATCGCCTAATCGAATAGCGCAACCCGGCAGTGAGGAGGCTGACCGCTTGGGTGGTGAGCTCGTTGCCTGGGCGTGCTCAACTCCCCGCTTCCGTGACGTGTGTCGGGCCTATTTCCACCGCCTTTGTTTGCTTAAATCCGAAGATTTCAGGCTCTATAAATACGTCATCTTCCCTTCATTCCAAGGGAGAGCAAGCAAGATCCATTAGAGAGAAATCCCGCCAAATCATTAGAGAGTCAAAGTAAGGTTGCTATGCCCAAATTGAGAGAAAGAGAGAGCCCAAATCCACCTCCATCTTCATCCTCCTTCAACCTTCTTCCACCAAACCCATCTCCATCTTCATCCACCTTCAACCATCTTCAATCACATTCATCCCACCTTCATCCAAACACCAACCCAAGCACTACAAATCAAACCCAAGCACCGCAAATCACACCCATATACCACAAATCAAACCCAAGCACCACAAATCAAACACAAATCAAGACGCAAGCCCAAGCACCCGTCATCATCCTCCAAGGATCAAGATTTTGCCAAGATTATACTCAAGACAATGGTGTTCTAAGGAGCTATCCCGAGGGCACACTACTTTGATGACAATCTCTCTTAATCCTTATTCTATTCCTTTTCTATTTTGGCTTTATCTTGTTATTATCATTATCTCTAAAGAAATTATTCATCATGTGATTTGGTGGCTTGATTCCTTATAATAAATGAATCTGGTATGAATCGAATCTCATGTTCATCTGGCTAAACATCAACTTACAAATCATGCTCACTAAATTTGTTGTTTTCAAGGTATGAAACTTGGCTAAACATGTCTTAAATGAAATCGATGCACCAATAGCTTGCGATTCACGATATTGATTTTATTCATGGATATGGGCTCTAAACGAGTTTGATGACCAAATTCTTATGTACAACTGTCTAACTGTTATGGATTTTATTCAATGGTGACTTTTCGCAATTTATGGGTTATTTTTAGCCACTTAGGGGTTACTTTTTGTATCTTATAGTAATTTTATAAAATAATCTTAAGTCGTAAAAAAGTAGCCCCTAAGTCGATAAAAGTAGTCACTAAATTGCGAAAAATTATTCTTGGATTGGGTCAAGTTGTATAAAGTAATCCCTAAGTTACTAAAAATAACCACTAAGTTACAAAAAGTCATCCTTAAATTCGATAGTCTAACTGTTAAACGGTTGTACAAAAGAGTAACTCTCTTGTACGCCCGTCTAACTGTTAGACGACCTAATTTACGGATGATTTTTCATAATTTAGGACTTATTTTTATTGACTTAAGGGCTACTTTCAACAATGTGACCCAATTTAGGAATAATTTTTCGCAATTTAGTAGTTACTTTTATCGACTTAGGGGCTATATTTTTACGACTAAGGGTAATTTTGTAAAATAACTATGAGATAGGAGTATAAAAAGTAACCTTAAGTGGCTAAAAATAGTCCATAAATTGCGAAAAGTCACCATTATATTTGATCGTCTAACGGTTAGACGGTTATACACAAAAATTTGCGTTTCCTAAGATGGAGGGAGTATGTAGATTCAGTTCAACCCAATCAATTCAGTTGGAGTTGAGTTTAATTTAGCAACTGCCACCCTACCATCTACCCACCCAGATTAAAAAAAGCAAAGGAAATGAAGCACGTGGACATGAAGGGAGGATTGCGTTGCGTACTTGCTGCGTGTTGCGTCTCTCTCTCTCCAGTGGACCCAAAAACAAAACTAAACACGAAAAAATGCAGGTTAGTGGCCGTTAATAGGACAAGACAGGCATTGGTCCATTTTTGGATACTCCATTTCTTACACAACACAAACCACCAATAGAGGAGATAAATTTATTAGAGAGAGCTTAAGGGTGAATCTTTCTTCATTGATTTGATGCTTACTAGCAATTGAATTCACCACTCTCTCTCTCTCTTTCTATCTCTTGTGCTGCTTTTGGGTTTGGTGCAATTCAGCATTTGTTACTGGTTTGTCCTCTTTGCTACTCATTTCCTTTCTTTGTTTTATGCATCTTGTTGCCCAGAAATTATGCAATTGCTTTACTGGGTTTTTCTGGGTTTGTGCTAGATTTCTTGATTATGGTATTAGATCTACTATACACTGATGTGATTCTCACATGTTCAATTGTGTTTATTTTCCACTATTCAATTGGTGAAAAGGGCATTTGGTGATATTGACTACTTCTTTGTTGTTATGAGTAGCCAATTGATTTTGGAGTTGGACTTTGTTTACTAAAGTTTAAACCTTTTGGGGTTTGGTGAGCCTTTTCAATTGTTTGTATTTTTATTCTTTAGTCTTCTCTTTTGCATCTCACCCTCATGATTTCAGCCTAACTTAACTTTATTTGTGGTCTTGAAAGGCTGGTTTTGAAGTTCATTTGTTTGATGGGTCTTTCCTTCCCACTTTCTCTTTGTGCATGGTCCCCTTCCAGTCAATTTAAATAAGGGCTGAATTTTGTTAATGTAGTGAAATTCAATTTCAACTATCACTGCGAGATTTGAGATACCCGTTAGGCGTTTGCCATTTCCAGGTTGTTGAAGTAATCTGGTAAAGCATGTAATGAGAGAGTAAGAAAATTACCAAAATGGTTATGGAGTAAGCTGGTTGTGCAGTTGATGCATCCGGGGATTGAACTTGTCGAATCAATTAGCAGTTAGTGTACAATGAAATTGTTTTGATTCGGTTTAGAGAGTAAAGCAATAGGGTGACCCTAACCATGCTGCTATCTTTGGATATAAATGTCTGTTAACCACTTTGTAATGCTAATTATGTTCAACACAGCAAATGATTGCTTTAGTTGGGACTTGGGAGTTACTATATACTTAAGTTTGTAGGATAGTCAGCTTACATTTCAATTTGGGGCATCCCAAATTGATTGCCAAGTTGTCTATAATGTCTTGGCAATTAACTCAACGCCCTTTATACCACTTCATGGTTCATCTTAGAAAAAACGTCTTGGAGAAGAGTAGTGTTTTTGGATCAAGAAGTTAGTCTTGATGCTTTCTCGTTCTCACTGGTTAGTGGTTACTAACTGCAAACATGAATGGATTCATTGAGGCCATTGACTTTTAATCCTTTGAACTTGTATCAGGTGCTGTTAGTCGAATTAGTATGATATAGAACAATACAGATGTAGACATTTGGCGATTTACCTTCCCTGATTAAGGATAGTTAATGAGCATCTGGCAGGTTGTAGTGCAATGTATCATATAGAAATGGTACCCAAAACATGGATCTTCTTGGTAGTAAAGGCTCAATAGATTGAGTGAGTATCAATTAGGGTGCCTGTTGAAAACTATTAGCCTTTTAGGGTATTACAGGGTTATTGAAGTGTTGATTGAGCTGAGAATCTCAAATTTTCTCTCCTATGAACTTTTTTGCTTCAAAAAATCTTTGAGGCATTTCTGAAGTATCAGTGTCCTATATCAATTTTCTGCAAAATTTCTTAATTCTATGATTTGCAGAAAAAATGCCTGAACATATAACACCCGAGAATCTTCTCCACAACATAATGGAAACAATAGCTGAAGGTGCTGACAAACATAAATCTGGCTCTTTTTTTGAGGAAGACAAACCCAGCTCAGTCAGTTCTCAGTTTAATCGTCTTTTTGGACGTGAGAAGCCCGTGCATAAAATTTTGGGAGGTGGACAATGTAAGGCCTTTCTCGTTTCTTCTTTTCAGTCACTTTTGGATTTGGTTTATTGTTTGTTATATCCTCTTTTGCTTCATTCTTAACCATCATTGAGCTAATTATTTATTTCTCCTTTTTTTCCCCTTGTTTGTGAGAGCAGCTGCTGATGTCTTGTTGTGGAGGAACAAGAAGATCTCTGCCAGTGTTTTAAGTGGTGCTACTGCTATCTGGGTGCTGTTCGAATGGCTGAACTACCATTTCCTATCCCTTGTGTTCTTTGTCGTGGCTCTTGGCATGCTTGTTCAATTTCTTTGGTCAAATGCCTCTGGTGTTATGAACAGGTTATCTTATTTTGCATGACTTAGTTGTCTCTACTCTCTATACCCATTGTTTGTTGAGTATCCTGAAAGTTTTGAAACCTTAATCTGTGAGTACAGGTCACGATCTGAAGTTCCTCGCATTCAACTTCCTGATGAGTGGTTTGTCAATATTGGCGTGTTAGTTGGTAAAGAAGTCAACAGAGCTTTAAGACTTCTGCAAAATGTTGCCTGTAACGGAAACTTGAAGCAATTTCTTCTGGTATGAACTAGATATTGTGCTGTTTCTTGCATCCTTAAACCCTTGTTTTCCCTTTTCCTCTTGACCTACCCTGCTTCTGTCCAAGTTTGCTCCACATGATAGGTTATTGATCCATACCATGATCTCTCAAACCATGCTAGATCCTATTCAGGGTATACATGCTTGGCTCCAAAAACTGTGAATATATCAGCAGTTTATGTGAAACTACTGCCTTTTTTCCCCCTATCTGCCTCCATGAGTTCCTTGGCTGCTTTTAGATGAGAAGTTGAACTGGGTTCTTCAATTTGTGTTTTCATCAGATTTTGCCATCGTGTGTTCTTTGTTTATTGATATGTTGTGTATGTCTCCAAACTTCTAATTTGTTGCCCTTTCAGTTACATATAGCTGATTTGTCATGGCGAAATGAGTGGTCACTGTTTATAGGAATATCAAAAATCAAAACTAGAAAACTATTGCTTCCGTGGTTGAAATCTATGTTCCCCCTTTTCTACTCCTTGAAAATGAGTAAGTTGACCAATTGCAGTTTCAGAATTCAAGAGTTAAGATCAAAACACAATATTCCCTCTTTACATGGATGCCTTATACACTGTACGAGAACTGGATTTCAAACTCAAGGATTGATGAATTTACCTCATTGAGCAAATGTTCAACTTATTCCTTCTCTTTACCCCTCTCCTGCTTGAGCCCCCTCCCAAACACATGCAGAAAGAAAAACTAGAAGAGTGCTATAACTGGTTATTTTGATTTTGCTTAGGTTATTTCAAGCTTATTAGCTGCTGCTATGATCGGGAGTTGGTGCAATTTCCTAACTGTCTTCTACATTGGTAAGACTTTCTAACTCTTAATTGACTGTAATTATAAATACCCAAGGTGTTTTACTAAATCGACGGTTTATTGCATAAAACATAGGCCATTATGAAATTTATTTGTTTAAGCTAGTTCATTACTTTCACCATGTCCCGGATTCTTCACCTTGCTGTCACATTTGGTGGAAACTGAGAACTTGTTGACTAAAGATCCTAGCTTTTTTTTAAATATAATTCTTTATTCAGGTGCAATAAGATCCTTCTTTGCATTTTTTGCTTTCTGTGCTCTATGATTTCGATATTGACTTATTGATATGCTCCTTTGCATTTTCATCTGCTTGGATTTGGCTGGTTACGCTTGATAAAATAATTTTTAACATCATTTTTTCGGTGATATTCTTTCCTGCTCACTTCTCTCTACAACTCTAACCTCGAAATTTTTACTGCTTGAACATGAGGCATGGTGCCACCTTATGAACAGTTCTCTAGCTTGGTTTTTAGTCAAACAAGTAATACAACTTTTAAAAACAACTGAAATGGCCCAGGTAGTAACTGTGTATCAATGGTTGAATTGTATCGTATTGGTAATTTGTGGTAGTTTAGTTGTGGAATGGGTCTGTAGTTCAATTTGACATTTTGAGGTCTTGATCAGTTGTGTTATGTGGGTTATTTTGTGGTAGTGGAATTAATTGTACTGAATCCTATTATATTATGGGAGCGCAGTCTTAACAGGAATATTCGTTTTTATTCTCATTGCTTAACAAATATTCCTCTATTTCATTTTGCTTGCGATATTAGGTTTTGTTGCTGCACACACGCTACCAGTTCTGTATGAGAGATATGACGAGCAGATAGATGGGTTTGTAGATAATCTCCTAAACAACATGCAACACCATTACAAGAATATCGATGCTCGTGTTCTCAGTAAGATGCCCACCAAGAACTGGGGAAAGAAGCGCGAGTGAAATTAATACAAAAAATACCGGGAAAAAGGATTCATCTTTTTAAGCACCATGTTGAACTCTTAGTCTCTAATAGTGTATTTTATGCGCTTTCAGCTGTCATTTACTTCTGTATATGGAAATACACTCTAAAAAGAGCATTCTTTCTTCTGTCTGGAATTTAGAGGCAGAAATCTCGTATGTATTATGCTAGTCTGATCTATGGCATGTCAACCTGTGATGAATTGACGATACCAATCCATGGCGATTACTGAGGTTGATTGTGTGTTACCCTTAATTTCTGAAAAATAGGATAAGTTTACCAATTCACAGGATGAAATCAGAGAAGAAGGGATTCATTGAGGGAAATTGATGCAATTTAGAGAGAGAAGAGAGAATTAGAAGGAGAGTAGAGAGAGAAGGATCATTTATCTCATAGCATGAACATCAAGCAGTACATATAGTGGATTATATAGCAAGAAAATGGTAATTAGCTCTACTGAGCACATGGGGGAAAAGGGAAATATCTATAACAGATTTAGGGAGATCTTCCTCTAACAGAATGATGACTTGGCATAACAACCAGCTCCCTCTAGTAGCTTCCTTGCTCTACTGTGATGTCATTGCTGCGTGGTGGGCCTGGGCCAGTAGCACCTCCAGCTGCAGAAACAGCTCCTTTCTCTTGTGAGGGTCCAGGGTAGCCAGTGTAGCTGATCCCAAAACCTGATCCTCTCTCAAACTTCCAAGGAGCTGCCATTGCTTGGAGGGAAGGGGGTGTATCAATACCCTCCCCATAAGATGATCCTTGTCCCCAAGGATCAAATGTTGGGAATCTCTTCTTCAAGTCATAATAATATTCCCAGGTGGCATCTTCCACAGGGTGTCCTAGCCATTTCACAAGCACCTTAGTAACATTCCTGCCCTTCCTCTTTGAGAACTGTTGCTCCAAAATAGCCTCTGGTATTAGCTCAGAATCCGATTCAGTGGCAGGGATAGGCTGAGTAGGAGGGTCAGGGGAGTCGCCACAATACTTCTTGAGTAAGGACACATGGAATGTGTGATGTATCTGACTTCCTGGGGGTAGGGCCAACTTGTACGCAATCTTTCCTACTCTGGCTACAATCCTAAAAGGGCCAAAATACCTCTTAGCAAGCTTCTGATGGGGCCTCCTCTCTAGACTCTGCTGCCTATAAGGCTGCAGCTTTAGGTACACAAACTGCCCCACTTCAAACTCCTTTTCTCTCCTATGCTTATTAGCTTGTTGGCTCATTCTGTTTTGAGCTTTCACCAAGTTGTCCCTGAGCAATTGGATGGTGGCCTCTCTGGGTTGGAGACTTCTATCAACAGCAGCCACGCTAGATTCACCAGGTAAATAGGGTAAATGTATAGGGGGAGGTTGCCCATATAGTACTTCATAGGGTGTGGCTTTTAGTGAACTGTGGAAAGAGGTGTTATACCAGTACTCAGCTGCTGGTAACCACTTGCACCATTCTCTTGGGCTGTCACTGCAAAAGCATCTTAAGTATGTCTCTAGGCACCTGTTGAGCACTTCGGTTTGGCCATCACTTTGTGGATGATAGGCACTAGACATGTGGAGAGAAGTGCCATGAATGGAGAACAGTTCTTGCCAAAAAATGCTCATAAAAACCTTGTCTCTGTCATACACGATGGTATGTGGCATGCCATGGAGCTTATAAACATGATCAAAGAAAGCTTGAGCAACTTCTATGGCTGTATATGGGTGATGTAAGGGTATAAAGTGGCTGTATTTACTGAGCCTGTCCACCACCACTAGTATAACCTCATGTCCCATGGATTTGGGCAGGCCATCAATAAAATCCATAGATATATCAGCCCAAACCACTTCTGGAACAGGTAAGGGCTGTAATAGACCTTGAGGAGCCAAGTTGTCATACTTGCATTGCTGACAAGTCTTGCATTGCTGTACATATTGGGCCACTGATATCTTCATTCCCTTCCAATAAAATTTCTGATGCATTCGTTTATAAGTAGCTTCAGCACCTGAGTGGCCACCCTGTAGGGTATCATGCATCAGGCCTATGAGTTGCTACTGTAGGGCTTTATCATTGCCAATCACCAATCTGCCCTTCCTTCTTAGTTGCTCATGCTCCCATTTGTAATGGAGATGTGACCCTGGGTATTTCTTTAGGTCCTCTATCAGGTGCTTGAGTTGTTCATCTTGTTGCCAAGTTTGCTGAATGCTACTATACAGATCAGTGTGTATGCTAGAGACAGCCATTGCCAGCAACTCTGAGTGTTGTACCCTTGAGAGAGCATCAGCCACTAGAATCTCTTTGCCTTTCTTGTATGATATTTCATAATTGTATCCCAAGAGTTTGGCTAGCCACTTCTGCTGCAGGGGTGTAGATAGCCTCTGCTCCAACAAATACTTCAAGCTTTGATGGTCAGTTTTGATAATGAACTGCCTATCCATCAAGTATTGCCCCCATTTAGTCACAGCATGGATTATAGCCAATAGTTCCTTCTCATAGATAGAGAGGGACATGTGTCTAGGAGCCAGGGCCTTGCTGATAAAGGCTATTGGATGCCCTCCCTGCATAAGGACTGCCCCAATTCCTCCCTCAGAAGCATCAGTTTCCACTACAAAAGGCTAAGAGAAATCTGGAAGGGCAAGTACTGGTGCAGTGGTCATAGCCTCCTTCAGTCTGTCAAAAGCATCTTGAGCCTCTGGTGACCATGTAAAGGCATTTTTCTTCAAGAGCTGGGTCAGAGGCCTACTGATCACTCCATAATTGGCCACAAATCTTCTGTAATAGCCCGTCAACCCCAAGAATCCTCTCAATTGCTTAATAGAGGTGGGGGTTGGCCATGACTTGACTACTGCTATCTTGGTTGGCTCAGTAGCAACACCTTCCCTAGAGATGATGTGGCCAAGGTACTCGAGGTGAGTGGCAGCAAAAACACACTTGCTCAGTTTAGCATACAGCCTCTGCTCGACCATGACCTGCAGGACTTGTTCTACATGATACAAGTGAGCCTGCCAGCTAGGACTATATATGAGTATATCATCAAAAAATACTAGCACAAACTTCCTAAGGAAAGGCTTAAATACATCATTCATCAGACCTTGAAAAGTGGAAGGTGCATTGGTCAAACCAAAAGGCATTACCAGATATTCAAAGTGGCCATGGTGTGTCCTGAAAGCTGTTTTGTACACATCAGGTGGGTGTAACATGATTTGGTGAAAGCCAGACCTGAGATCTATCTTGGTGTAGAATTGTGATCCATGAAGCTCATCAAATAGCTCTTCGATGAGTGGTACAGGGAACTTATCTTTGATGGTTTGCTTATTGAGCCCTCTATAATCCACACACATCCTCCAACTCCCATCTTTCTTCTTAACCAAAACTACTGGTGAGGCATAAGGACTGCTGCTAGCCTGAATAACCCCTGCATCTAGTAACTCTTGTGTCATCTCCTCTATTACATCCTTCTGTACCATGGGGTACCTATAAGGCCTAATATTGACAGCATCAGCTCCAGTCTTCAGTGGTATCTTGTGGTCATGGCCTGGTCTAAAGGGTGGTAGTTCTTTAGGCTCTTCAAACACCTCCTCATATTGCTGTAACAGTTTCATCATCTCTGCAGGTAGTTCAGCAGAATAGTTGCTCAAGTTGAGGGTATAGAAAACAGCCTCAATTTCATCCTCAACTGGTTGCAGCATGGCCAGTTGCACAGGATGCATAAGCAGCCTGTTCATATACTTGAGTGAAGGGGATTTCAGCTTACTCTGTCTAGACCCCCTCAGTGTGTGATTCTTACCCTGGTAAGTAAACTTCATGACCAGTGCCTCAAGATCCAACCTAATTTCCCCAAGTGTTCTCATCCATTGCACCCTTAATACAGCATCACAACCCCCAAGAGGAATTATAAAGAAGTTGGTCTTGAATTCAGTGTTCTGTAGCTTCCACCTCATGTCTTTGACAACAAAACCACATTGTAACTTGCCACCATCAGCTACAGAGATATGGAAGGGGTTGATTGGGTTTAGTCTGCATCCCAATTTCTTGACTAAGGTCTCATCTATGAAGTTGTGGGTGCTCCCTGTGTCAATAAGTATGCTGATAGCCTTCCTACCCACCATTCCAGTCACTCTTAGGGTCTGGCAGCCATTATTACCACTGAGAGCTGTAATAGAGATCTGCGTCAATTCTGGTGATTCTACCTCAGGTGAGCTCATATTATCTTCACTGGAATCCTCCATAAGATACTCTAGCTCATCAGGTGAAATCCCAATGAAGTACAGCTGCTTCTTGGCCTTACAAACATGATCAGAGGTGTACTTTTCATCACACCAAAAACATAAACCCTTAGCTCTCTTTTGATCAAACTCTGAGGAACTCAGCCTAGGTCTGGTGGCTATGTAATTGGGAACGCTCTTGGCTCTTTGTCCTGCAGGGTTGGGCATGGTGGATGAAGGTTTATAACTGGTCAGGGTTTTAGTTGCTGGTGTGGGTAATAGTGGTGGTGTTTTTGTGGTGCTAGGTAGTGTTGGGGTTTGAGGCTTTTGGTTTTGTGGTGCTGAAGGTCTATATGTGGCGGTAACAGGTATAGAACCAGCATCCATCTGATTGGCTTCCTCTTTGAGCTTAGCCAGACTAAAAGCATCTTGAATATTTGCAGGTTTAAACATCCTAACTGCAACCTTAATTCTTTGATCCAGGCCTTCTATGAAGCAACTGAGGGCATATTCAGGGGTGAGGGTCAGTTTACTCAATAGAGCATCAAATGCCTCATGATAGTCATCAACAGTCCCAGTCTGTCTAAGAGCCTCGAGGTCAGCCATGGGATCATCATGGTGTTTTCCAAACTAGTCTCTAGAGCAGTTTTATATTGGGGCCAAGCAAGCGCATGTTCATTAGGTCCCCTAAGCTTAACATAGGCCTGATGCCATAAAAGAGCCTTAGATTCAAGATGAATAGCAGCTAATTTCACCTTGGTAACATCATCAACAGGATCAACAGAAAAAAAATTGCTCACATTTAAACACCCAATTTTCCAGATCATCACCATTGAATCGAGGGAATTCAAGCTCAGTTAATCGAGTAAAGGGGTTACCATAATCGAAATTACCTCCTCTTCTTGCTGCACTTTGATCCACCCTTGAAACCAGCCCGGCCATCATTTGAGTAAGCTCACTGACCTGAGCTTGCAATTGCTGCATTTCAGAAGGTTGCTCCTCCGACTCCGGCATGATTCCCAGATCCAAGGACCGAGTGCTCTGATACCAAATGTTACCCTTAATTTCTGAAAAATAGGATAAGTTCACCAATTCACAGGATGAAATCAGAGAAGAAGGGATTCATCGAGGGAAATTGATGCAATTTAGAGAGAGAAGAGAGAATTAGAAGGAGAGTAGAGAGAGAAGGATCATTTATCTCATAGCATGAACATCAAGCAGTACATAAAGTGGATTATATAGCAAGAAAATGGTAATTAGCTCTACT
Organism: Mesembryanthemum crystallinum; assembly: GCA_030267885.1. Lineage (NCBI taxonomy): Eukaryota > Viridiplantae > Streptophyta > Magnoliopsida > Caryophyllales > Aizoaceae > Mesembryanthemum > Mesembryanthemum crystallinum. Next base: position 20,985 of record BSSO01001492.1, read on the forward strand.
GAGCACATGGGGGAAAAGGGAAAAATCTATAACAAATTTAGGGAGATCTTCCTCTAACAAAATGATGACTTGGCATAACAACCAGCTCCCTCTAGTAGCTTCCTTGCTCTGCTGTGATGTCATTGCTGGGTGGTGGGCCTGGGCCAGTAGCACCTCCAGCTGCAGAAACAGCTCCTTTCTCTTGTGAGGATCCAGGGTAGCCAGTATAGCTGATCCCAAAACCTGATCCTCTCTCAAACTTCCAAGGAGCTGCCATTGCTTGGAGGGAAGGGGGTGTATCATTGTGTCTGTAAATTCACGTTAGCTGTTATCAAACTCCAATTGGGGTTTCATCATGTCTCAAGGTAACTATCAAATATTTTATCGGTCATAGCCAAATTTATCCAATATTGTCAGATTAGTTCTTAGAGCAGTGATTCCAGTAAGAGACTTTGGATAGAGCTTCCATTCACTAAAGATTTGTGTACTACTGGAAAAGGAAGCACCAAGTTTTACAGTAATTAGCCCTCAGATTATTTCATTTGATCTTGTCTAATGCAATAAAATCATCTTGAACTCTAGTTAAGTATCCCAAATCATTTCGAGTAGGTATACTTTTCTTGTCTTGTTGTCGATGTACTTTTTAGATACGTTGAGCTAGAGAGTAATAAAATCATTGCACATATTTTTTTTTTTTTTTTTTTTTGAAAATGGATATCTAACGGGGTGTTAATTTGGGATTTCCAAAAAAGGGAAAGGAGAACAATTTAGTTCATTTCCATTTTGCTTTTTTCGTTCAAAATGTCACTCATCTTACTCCACTTAATCGCTTTACCCGAGTTAAGTTATTCTTCATTCACCTTCCATTGCCCGAGGAAATGAAGTAACTCAATCCCATTCCTGGTCCCAAACAAAAGGGTCAGTGTCTATAATCCTTTCCTTTCCCCCAATATTTCTCATTGAGTGAACCAAACAACTCCAAAGAAGCCTAATCAAGGACACCTGAGAATTTTACCCATAGCAAGAGTAAGGATATCTAGAGATAAAAAGAAGTCGTCACACTACAACACAGTACAAACAAAACACCCTATATACAGCAGGAGCTAGCTACAGCGTTTAAGCATGATTCGATGATTCACATCCCACACAAATATTAACGCCCTTAGTTCTGGAAGGCAGTCATCACTCCAAAGCCTATGTAGCCTATGGCATATTGCTATTCTTGAGCTGTGCAGAAAAAGAGTTCTTATAAGCCTTGGAGATAAACTCAGAAGTTTGAGAGAGATCCTTTTGCATTTCGGAAATTTTTGTTTCCACGTGCTCCTTGTACCTGGAAACTGAATCAATCAGTGCAAATAGCTCATAGGCACACAGTTGTATTTCTTTCTCGCTTTGCCGTGTTTCTTCCTGCAACTTCAGTTCAGCAGCCTTTACACCAAAGAGGAAAAAACAGGACGTCAGAGAGTAATCGAGAACTTTTTTCATATGAAATATATTCATGAATGGTTTTCACCAAAGTTAACCACCAATGCTAACCACTAGCTACAGCAAACATGCAAAATACTCATTTCGTTCTATGGGTTCAGTCCAAGACTATTATAGATAGCAACAGCAATAACTTTTAAAATGTGTCCAAGACCAACAACTCATACCTTCAAGGCGTCAAGTGCTTCTGTTTCCGTAATATTAAGGATGCGCGCCTTTTCCTCCACTTCATCTCGAATCCTTTGACCTTCGCTTGCACACCAGAATGTATATTTCTCTATTTCACTCCTTATTGCGTCAAATTCTCGTGTCCTCTGTATTCATTAAAAATCATTTTCCATTTGGTTAGTTCCAAGAATAAAATATAGACAAGGAAAAAAAAATGTTTTACAAGGGGAGGAAAAGACTTTGTTAAAAACATGCAATCCAACAAGAACAAGGCTCCCACTTGGTAGCTTCTCAAACAAGTAATGATCTGGGTTAACCAGGGCTCCTTAGGACCACCAACCATGAACAAAACAGGTGACCAACCAGCCAATCATACAGTGATTTGGACCTTATCCAGATCTAATATAGTTCTCAAACGATTATCAAAATTTACCATAAATTTACCATCTTTTTCACAAAGTGACCTTGCCATCAATCGTTCACACTGATGGTTCATTAAAGAAATCATGCATGAATGAGGGGAAAGGGGATCACCTAGAGAGTTGGGATCAGGTCTGTATACTTGGTCTTAGGGGTGAAACTTATTCGGATAAAGTCCAAATTCCAAACCAATCCAAACCGAATTAGTCGGTTCGGATCGGACTTTTTGTAATTCGTATTGGATTCGGACT
>BSSO01001493.1:0-23287 GCA_030267885.1 Mesembryanthemum crystallinum
GAGAAGGAATATATAGTGAGCAGTCTCTAAGACAAGGAATATGTGCATCAACTTTAGTAAGCAAGGTTAATCACTTATTCTCCACAACACTATACTGTGTTTAGTTTGTTTCTGATTTATCGTCCCAAATTTTACTTATGGCTGTGTTTGGTAGGGGGGAAAACATTTTCCTGGAAAATGATTTTCCTATTTTCTATTGTTTGGTTACTTAAAGAAAGGGAAATTAAAACAATTTTCTAGGGAAAACTATTTTCCTTTATATGATGGAAAATGATTTCCTTTTCAATTCAAGAGAAGTCGATTTTCCCAGGCACCACTCGTCACTTTCGGGCAATCTGTTGCTCGCTCATCTCCCCCATCTCTCTAACCCGTCTCCATCTATCTGAATAACTCGTCCTCTTTCTCTATCTAACTCGTCTCCTTTCTCTCTCTAACTGGTATCAGTCTCTCTCCTCTTCCCCTGCATCTACTCATATTTGTTTTGTATGAAGGTTTGAAGCTTTGATTGCTCTAGAATTTGTAACTTCTTCTCCAGATTTGATTTTGTATGAAGGTTAATTTGAAACTTCCATGGTGGCTAGGGTTTTGAATTGAACGAAATACCTCCCAGAGTCCCAACCAATAATGGCCAAAGCTTCTGTTAAATCGTCCATGGCTGATTTGAAAGTTAGAAACCTTGATCAATTGAAACTCTTCTTGAAAATCTTGCTTTCTCTCTCTTACTCTCAGAGTTTGATTACTGATTTTGAAGAAATATTTGGGCTATTGTTTTGGTTGATTTGATTTCCAGAATGTTTTTCTTTTTTTCTTTTTTTGGTTAGATCAAATTTGTGGTATTGGCATATCACAGCAATGATTGGTCTGGTGTTGGGTATCGATAGTCAAAAAGCCTTTCTGAATTTTTTTTTCTTGAGATCATACCAAACAGTGGAAAATTGCATTAGAAAATGATTTTCCATTGAAGCTATTTTCCCCCCTACCAAACACAGCCTATATGTTTAGTTGTGCAGACAATGCTTACAATTAACAAGATAAAAAAAGTTCCTGTTTTGCACTTGGTGCAGTAGTGCACACAAAAACTTGAGTAGTTTTTCTATTACTACTGATAGTTCTAACATTAGAACATTCATCTTGTGCCCAAATAAGGCCATTTTAACACAACACCTTCCTGCAGAAGGATGAAGAAAACAAAAGGGCAACGAGACATTTGCTGCAGGAACTATGCGCAATATGTGACAGGTATCAAATAGATTTCCCAATAATTCTTGATTTTTAGCACAAAATCAGAGAGGATTTCATTTTTTTTAAAGCATGAATTGGAAATGACTTGTAATTTCCATGAGAAAACAAAGAGAGTGAATCAGAAACACTATCTATGCAGATCAATTCACCAGTTTCAACTAATGAGATTTGAAACCCTAGAATTGTAAATGTTTTGTAAAACATATCACTAACTTACACAATGAGATTTGTAAACCCAAGAGTAGCCCCATTTGATTTGAAACCCTAGAATTTGAGGGAGAAAGGGAACCTAACCTGATTTGATTTGCAGCAACCAAACTCGAGTTGAGATTGACAATTCGGCGAGTGTAAAGACACCAACAGTCCGGCAACAATCCGACGAAGACAATGAGCGAGAGAGATGGCAGTGACCGGCGACAATGAGTCACAATCCGTAACAATACGAGAGAGATGAGAGTGGGCGAGAGAGAGCAGTGGGCGAGAGATAGAGAGCAGTGCGCGAGTGAGAGTGTAGGATGATGAAATGTGGTTTTTAATTATTTTCTCTCTTTTTTTTTTTAAAAAGACCATACACGATGGCTATTAATCAAAGCCGTTGTGTATAACATTTTTTTTTTTTTGAGATTTTCTGACTGCACCTATATGCGACGGTTATAATCGATAGCCGTCTTGTATTACCCAATGTGCGACGGTTACACCCTTAATCGTCGCGTATAAGGTGATGTGTATGATACTTTTTGTACTAGTGCGGGCTTTTAAGAGGTAAGGCAATTTAGCACTTTTGTAACTTCTTGCTTTTTAGATTATTTCATTTTTATCCAATGATTTGCAAGTATTTGGTCAATTTCTTAACCTAAAAAATCAACTGGTCAATTTCTTTTTCTTTCCATAATACTCCAAATTCATTAGTATTTGGGACAGGTTGGCAGCGAATCAAGTGACTAACAACGAAGGATTGCATATAACAGATGACATTTATTTTACTGATTTTTTTCTTTTTTTAGTTTCATTTTAAGTTTGGTTATTCACTCTTCAGATGTTAAAACATTGATTGTGAAAGGAAATTGTAATTGTAATTCCTTTGTTTCTGTCTCGAGTCTGCGACTTATTACTACTCCATATTTTAATTTTGTGAGTACTTTTTCTATATTTGTTATGTTATGTCTATGTTATTTAATCCTTATACGAAAAAGTATAAGTAGCATGTATTTAATTCTGATGTAATCTTACCTAAGAAATGGTACGTCCAATAGAATCTGTATGAATCTACTAGGAACTGCTAAGCTCCAATTTCTGTAGAGGAGTTATTTCATTAGTTGAAAATGTTGAGAAAATGGAAATTGATTGTCACACATACAAATGTACTATTATAAGTTATCAAATGGACATTTTATGTTTCTATCAATCATTCTTAATTGTGGCTTAATTTCTCTAAAATATTATAGCTTTCTTTGTTTTTGTAATTTCAATTCCAAATTCTATTTTTACTCAGCTTACTTATGCTCTAATATTTTGGTAAAATCTTTTGTAAATTTTAAACAATTTTAGATGGGTATTAGTAGAGATTCTGTGGATTTGTTTAGGTGAGCTTCACCGGTTTACCCCTAAAATTTAGGGCAAGAGCATGGCTAATAAAAAGTAGGAGCAATAACAGTGGAAACTAGAAACACTCTCACAGCTCCAGAATAGTCTGAAACTTTCCTCCAACTACTATCCTATTTTTTCTCCCCACGGCAGTCCATTGTGAATTAAGAATTTGAACGATCCCAGTATTCCCATCTTTTCTAATTTCTTCTGAGGTGATTTGGCAGCCATGTATTCGGAAGGGAACGTCAGGCAAGAAAAAACATTGAAATGGCTTTCAAATTTAATTTGCAGAGAATCTTCCTCACTCTTTTTGCTTATTTTCTTTTTCTTCACGTGTTTACTTTTGTTGTGATTTCGTATTTTGATATTGAAATGTGGAGGTAATTGAGGAATTGTCATTAATACAATTGCAATTGACAAATGAATTTGCTTCTATTATTGGTTGTGAATTTCGTATTTTAGGCAATTTTTACAGTTGGTTACAATAGCATGGATGGTGGTAACAATTGGTAGTTCTGATTCACGCTTGCCGTTGTGATCCAAAACAGCCCACTGTCTGCTTTGCCTCGACAGGCCTTTCACTGAACATGCACTTGATAATTACTTTGTGCTTATTGTATGTATTAACATAGCTGGTAATCACTTTGTGCTTATATATGTGGAAAATATTTGGGTAATCTTTTGTTGCTTCCAAATTTGCAAATTCCTTTTTCTTTTTTTCGTCTATACTAATAGCACTTTTAGATTTCTAAATGCGTAAATGCAACTAGATAGTTAAGGTCACCAAGGAAAACGGTAAGTATAACATTTTACTGCTTCAGAAAATGTAGAAAATTTTGCTCCTGTTTTCACCATATTTTTTAGATTGAATCTTTTTTATTTACTGCTCTTTTATAGGATGATCTAATTTTGAATTGACTCCTGTAATAAAAAATTGTGTATAGGGTGATCTAATTTCTAGAGCTTAATATAAGCTCTTTTATAGAGTACATTTGATCATATAGAGAATTCAATTGATGAAAAATGTATCAATGAATCATTGTTCATCTACCTCATTTGTTTATTTTGATTTTCTTATTCTAAGGACTTTGTTTTCCACATAAACTTTGGATCTGATAAATAAGGTACCGATAAAAGTATAAGCCAGCGCGGGGAATAGTCACTGTTGTCGACGGTGGATACCCTTGGTTGTGAACCAAAAAAAAAAAAAAAAAAGAATTATACCCTCAATTATCAAATTTGCAAGATAATTCTTTTTATCATAATTTAAATAAAACCGTGCATCGCATGGGTACCAACTAGTCTAGTCTTATATAAGATGAAGAGATCAGGCCCAACGTCCATGCCCTTTGGTGCGTAGTATAGGAATTGGCTCATTGTTGCAACGCCAAACACGTGCGACGCTGAATGCTCGACACTATAACTTAGGCCACAGAAAAGTAGGCCAGAGACAACACGAGAAGAAGAGACCAGGCGAAACGAAACAGAGCCAAATGTCAACCGCTAAAATAACACCAGCCGCTTGTTCTCTATCACTATCCACCATCAAAAATCTCACCTTCAATCCCCAATTCCGCCATTGTCGGACCTCTTTTACTCGCAGCTTGAGCTTCAACCATTTCAAACATGGCGGCAGCTGCAGAGCAAGAAGAGGCCTCACTGTGTCCATGTCTTCTGCGTCGGAGCCTCTCCAAGTCTGCGTCAAGGCCGCTGTCACCAATCCCAACAAGCTTGGCGATTGTATATTGCTCTCTCTCTCTCTCTCTCTCTCCTCCCCTTATTTTTCTTCCATCCACCCATACATTATCTCACGATTATTCACTGAATTGCGGTTTAATTGTCTGTGCTATTCTTACATGTGTGCTGAGAATTATGAGAATTTTGAAGATGGCATGTTAGGTTTATTTTGTGGCTTTAAGTGATGTGTCCTTTCAACTGAGATGGAAAAGCTTAAAATGTGGCTACGTTTGGCAAAATTAGTAGTAGCTTGACAAAATTAGTTGTTAGGACTTAGGAGTAGTAATGGTTGAAAGTTGATTTGAGATGGTAATAAACTCGCTGTAGTTTCACAAACTATTTGGTAGCTGACACTTAAAACAACTAGCTGTAAGCTTTAAGCTACTCAAAAACTAGTCTTTCTTGCCAAACACAGCCACTATTTGGCAAATTTTAAGTTTGATTATAATGGACTGGTTATATTTGTAGTTGATGGAGATATTAAGAACGGTAGTATTTCCGATCTGTGTTTAAGAAGATCAACTTCATTTTGGGGGGGGGGGGGGTAGCTGTTGGAGAATTTTGGAGGAAGTGAATGTGAAGTCTCATGTACAAGACCGTGTACCATGTCAGCTTGTCGGTAAAAATAGCGTCAAAGTTTTGTTCCTATGTTATATTGTTAGTGGCAGTTAATGCATGACAAAAAATTTAGATAACTTTTCATTATCTATTGATTGGAAGTTGATGACCGATGGTCAATAACTATGCACATGCATTCGCTATATATATATATGTGTGGGCATGTAGTACATGAGATATATGGCAATTCATTCCGATTTTCAGTGTGCGAATACTTAGTTTAGTTGCCACCAAAAGCAATCTTAAAGAAAATAGTTAAACACATTCTACAAAATCCAAACACTTTAGCGACAATCTCTGCAGTGCAATAAAGATTGTTTTGACTTCTTAATATCCTAAGTGAATTTCGTGTAACCGGTTGTTCTTCTTCTAGGGTTTCGAAATATCACTTTAAGATATGTGGTATCACGCCTAGAAAAGGTACATTGTACTCCCCTGTTGTTTGAACAATAACTCGTTCAGATTGAAGCCTTGTGAGAGGTGTTGCCACATTGGGATGCATGTAGGGGTGGGTTTAAGTCTATTAAGTGACTTCTTACATGAGTGAATTGACCTCACACATTTGTTTCCTTGGGTAGTTGTTTTGGAGGTTAAGTTATTTAAGCAAGAGATGTGGTAAATTAGAGATGCATTAGCAATGTCTGATGAATCATATACTTAATTTACTAGTGTTTTACGTGGACTGAATTTTGCACCCAGCAAGTACTAGCTGTCAGTTAGTCATCTATCATCAACATCTGATGTCATTTTGGCTGATTATATTAGAGGTGAAGGTGTCCGAGTGCTATAGCTTTTATTGGGAAAAAAAAGCTTCGAATGAATCTCGTCTTTCTTCATATGAGATTTTCATTTCCCAGGGAGGTTGCCAATACACGCAAAAGTTGCCTTTTGTGGTGTTTGTTATGTATTCCCACATAACATCTGGTTAGAACTCGTTCCTTTTCGTTTCTGTTTATCTTTTTGATACAAATTGTTGCAGCAATCACTGAAGAGAGCTAGTCCATGGCCTGCAGAACAGGCCTCACAGAAAGTTTGGCGGGGGGAAAAAAAACACAAAAAGAACAGACAAGATCAACCCAGATGTTACATCAGATTGTCAGGGCTTATCCTTAGAGTATGATGCTTAGTAAGACCATCAGCACCTCCTTTTACCCTTAAGAATGTGACATATATTAGTTTGTTTCTGCTGACTGAAGAAATGACCCATGATGTTGAAGGTCTGCCAAAATCTGCAAGGCGTGGTGCGTTTCTCTGCAACCAAGTAACATTATTTAGATTCAGATTTTCCTGCTAGGATCTGTGGGGACTGATTGGCTGCTAGTTTTCAAGCTGCATAATCATGTAAGCAGTATAAGAAAAAGTGAAAAGCTCTGCTTCATTTGAAATTTTGAATCCTTGATATGGATGTGGACATGAGAACTCCCATGAACTCCTTATGTTAGTATCTGATACTTGCACCCCAGGCTGGCTTGCGAAGGCAATCCCTACTACATTTATTTGTCGAATTGTTGCAGCTGGTTATTACTGAAATTCTTCTATCTGTTGCTGTGTGTTCTAATGCCAAGGTGATTAGAATGGTGGACAAAAAAGTGAGAGGTTGGAAGAACAATGTTCACATAACAGTATCTATTCTAATGTTGGCTTTGCTTCACCAATAAGCCCCAACTTTTTAATAAGTTGAAGTAGCTCAGTGGTGGATCCAGGGGTTAAATTTGGGTGTGCTGTATACACAATTACTAAAGAAAAAAAAAAAAAAAGATTACACATAAAATAAAATATAATTTAATGAAATCACATAATTCAATTCTCCATTTTAAAATAATTAGAACGAAATTTCGTATAAACCCTAATTGGTTATTCAAAATTACTCCATATGAGTATGTTGCAAACTAATTTATATTTCAGTACTTCGCTTACCGAAGTATTTGAGAGTTGGAGTGAACTTTTTGCCGTGTCTATATGCTCTTCGTCATATCAATCAATTTGGACGACATTTTTTTTGGTGTAAATTGACGGCATACAGAGAGAGAAAAGGACTGAGCTATGCATACTAAAAGATCTAGGCATGCGTTGGTGATAAGACTAGTCACGTATAGAGAGAGGACAAGAGGCAGACGAAAAAGGTCAAGAAGTGTAGTTCACTTTAATCTTTTGGGTATTATGTGTATGACACGAAGTTAGTATTATTTATTTTTTGGCTGGTATGCAAGTGCATAGCCACACACTGCAAAGTTGATCCGCCCCTGAAGTAGCTGCTCCATGCCTAAGTGCTGCCTCTGAAAACAAACTTTTGTGCATAGCCAGATGGATCAAAAAGCAACTAAAGGAACCACTGCATCATTTACCTAAAACAGATTGGCAATGGACAATTTGCCATTGAAGGACCAGATCAGGACAGGTCTGAGGTATTACAGTAGCTAACATTCCAGCATTATATAGTCAGCTTGCACGTTTAATGTTAAAAGGAAATGAAAGCTGAAGCAACCAGTCGTATTAAATATCCTACGGAACTGAAGTTATCCTATTGGAGTGTGGAGCCTAATTTCGTTTTGGAAGTTTCTTAATTTTTGCCAGCTACTAGAATATCTTATAACATTGTTTCTTAATGTAATTAGGATATTCCTAAGGTTGTTTAGGAAGGATAATATTTTAGGTAATATCAGGATAAATATTTGGGGAAAAAAAATTGTTTAATAGTCACAGGTTTCTCTTCCTAGTGCGGTTGGATTAGGAAGTTGTACTTCAAGGAGACTGTTAGTGTGTGATCGAAGCCATTAAAGGTGTTCTTAGTGAGAGATTGGTAAATCCTTGATGCTTGGGCGAGGCACTGGGTTGGTGATGGGCTTTCAACATGTTCGGATTACGTGCAGGAAAATACATTGTGTGAGGTAGGTAGCACAGCTAAGCTTGTGAGAGGCTTGACAACTTGAATTGCTTGTAAGCCTGTTAAGTTATGTGTCAATAGATTGTTCTGGCTGTGTAAACTATCTTGTGGCTTTTCTCTTGGTTTTTGGGTTTCCACGTGAAATCACTCGTGTCTTTAATTTCATTGGTTATTCTTAAATGTATACTTAAATGTGTGGATCCACCTGTAATATTTCCATTGTAATCTCCAACACATTCGATGACGGTTTTTTCGTTGCTGTTCTATTATGCAACATACACTAAATTAATTCCTGAACCTTTTAAAGAGATAATATTCAAATTAGTTCTTGTCACTTCCCAGTTCTCCTGTGAATGGTTGCTGCACATAGCTAGCTTCACAGAGAAAATCCCGCAGGTATGAACTTTCCACACCAAACTATCCTGCTTTTTCAGTTCTTAGAAAGCAGGAGTCCAGAAGCATCATTAAGACTTCCAGTTATTTCTGATAGTTGGATCCCAAAAAATAGAGCTCTCCTTCCCTACAGCATGCAGCTTTACATATTACCTCCTAGACCAGAGTAGGCTTTTACCTTCTTGATCTTGCAAGTGAAATCACAAATGACCAGTGCAGATAAAGAAGCCTCCTTAATCTCTTATCATCATACCTGCTCAACAATCAAGGCCTCCTTCACCTCTATGTGTTTCTTGAGAACCAAAACAGCTTTAAAATTATGGTCCAGATTCAGCCCTGTTTCGTTTTCAAACAGTGTCTTCTGTTCTGTTTCATTTAAATTTATTGATATTTTGAGAGAGCCTCCATCCCTTTTCAACTTTTCACAGGTTATTGTCTTCCATCCTTCATCCCGTAAGGAAAGACCAATAATCTGTGAAGGACATCATCTCAAAGGCACATTTTCAAACTTCACATGTTTCACCATAATTAATTATGTATTGGTCTGTAAGTTAACATTGAGCTTTAAAATGTGACAGCTGTTACATTTGGTTCAATGCTTCTATTTCACTATTTCTCCGTGTGACAGCTAATGCATGTCTTAATCAAGAAATATTCCCTCTGTCTCAAAATAATTGTCGTTTTAACTAACTTTTTTTGTCTCAAAATATTTATCGCTTTATAATTCCAGTGCAACATTAATTACTTATTTTCCCAATGTACCCTAGTGGTTTATCACTAATTTCACTTTTCAGTGCACCTAGTTCCAAATAATATAAGGGTAGTGGAGTCAAATTGTTTTAACTACCTCTAGAATTAATTGTCTTCTTAATATGTGCGCATAAACTTTAAACGACAGTTATTTTGAGACGGAAGGAGTAATACACTAGCAACATTATGAATGTCTTTCAATGAGTTGATGCCCAAATAAATCTCAACGACAATTAGACTGGCTGCTTATACTTTGTTATTTACTTTTCCTTGTTGTCTATCTTAAAATCTGCAAATTTCTAACTTTATTTATTTGCTCCATTGTATGTGGAATCTGAGCTCGACTAGTTCTTCTGTTTACTTGAATTTTATGGTCATTGCGGCATGGGTTTGTCGGTTAGGTAGTGGTGGTTGGCGGCCTGTTGACCTTGCCAGCAGGGGACTACAGTGTCTAGAGAGAGGGAGAATGGGGAAGATGAGAGAGACACAGAGATAGGAAGTCTGAATAATTTATTTAACTTATGTGGGGCTTTCGGAAGGGAGCGATGTGAATTTGTGAGTTTAATATGTTTGACAAAAACGAGATCGATAGAGTTATATAGTTTTAGTAACACTTGACATATTATTTTCTTGTGCTCACCTTTACTCTAAGTTCTATTTAATAATGAGATACGAGTTAGGGAGAACAGCTAATTTTACAAGATTTAGGTGTTGGCTTATGAACTTATCTCAACATTCTATTTTCAGGTCCATTTTGCCAAAGGGTTTTGCTTACCCTAGAAGAAAAACATCTTCCTTATGACATGAAGCTGGTAGACTTGGCTAACAAGCCAGAGTGGTGATTCACAGAGCTGATTGCCACAATTATTTTCTTCATTTTGTTTTATTTTTATTGCTACAATGGTTTTGAATCTATTTGCTTTCCAGGTTTACAGAAATTAATCCAGAAGGTAAAGTTCCGGTGATGAAACTCGATGACAAGTGGGTTGCAGATTCAGATGTCATCGCAAAGTCTCTGGAACAGAAACACCCAAATCCACCTTTAGCAACACCCTCTGAGAAGGCCACAGTGTATGTTCTCTTATGGTTGTTTAGTAGGTTTCTGCAGTGTTTGTTGTCAACTTCCATTTGGACATATCCTCAGAAATTATCTCCAGTATCTCTTTGAAGAAATTGCATGAAGCTGGAATGATCTAGTATACTATGCTGGTTTTGGTCATTCTCATTTATTACCGTTGTTCGTACAATTGCTACTTGTAAAATGGATCCCATGTCAATTAAACAAATCGGGAATGGAATAAGAAATAAGAGACTATCATTCTCTACTTTTGATTATAGAAAGTCAGAGCTTCCACCTGTTTATCTTCCTTTCATGTGTTAACTAAATGCAGCCAATGATTCTTGCCTTTTGATTGATTCAGCGTATCAAGGCAAAGTAAAACAAGCATCAATTTCATGTATGTTTCTTGATCATCTAAAAGAGCTCCTTAGGACTAATGACACTAACAAGCATGGAGACCTTAGAAGAAGTTTCTATAGAAGCAAGGTATTGAATCTCTACCAAACACGATATTCGATAGGCCGATACAATACATGGACAATACAACCGATAAACAATCCATAAATGGCTGACACAGGAAACCAAAATAGTAGATATGACTAATATGAAATTCGCACTATGGTAACCGCGACCCCTTACATGACACCAGTAACACCTTTCCACAATGTCATGACAATTACAGCGTTCGCAACTGCAATCATGATTTTATTCCTTGCATGGAGGTGTGCAATGTTTGCAACGGTTTGACGTGTTTGGAGTTTGAACAGAATGGAACAAGTCCTTTACAGTCAGTTTCTTTGGGAAGATTTGGTTTGGAATGGAGTGGTTTATTTTGCTTCATTGTAGAATTTTGCATGTAGGATTTTTCTTGGAGCTCCTTTGTCACTCTTGTATTGTCGGCTTTATCATTTTGATCTCTCTTTTCAGGAGGACACTACTCTTTCTAGTAAGTTTTTTAATTAATTAAATACATACCTTTTAGTTTTTTGTTGTTTTGGAGACATTGGTGGACTTATGTTTGCCTTTAGAGGGGACATGGTTGTCACGAACTTACATTCCTTCTTAACTGGGGTGGGTGTGNACTTCTAGAAGAGTATAGATACTGAGCAGAATATATGTCAAAGCATTTTCTCAGCCAGAAAATGGCTGCTATTATGGTGTTGCATAGGAACATCATGAAGGTCACATTCATGTTTCGGGTATATTTTGTTCTCCACAAACTCCAAGAAACCCTTGTTCAATTAGCAATGCTTATATATGAATTTCCTCTCCCTTGCACCTCTATACTATCACAATTACCTTTTCTTATTACAAATCTTTGTTGTGGTAATGAACATGTCATAAAAGGTTTGAAATTGCGGTTGCAACATCGTGGAAGCGTATTGTTATGGATGTAGCATAATGTGTCACAGCTATGGCATTGTGAGCTTTTTGGTTATGTATCGACCTTATTAGTCACCCCTTTACATAGTGTGACTTCATGTACCGATTGCCTCAAATATCATGACGTAGTGGCCAATACGTCACATTCGTTGTTTGATATGATGATCACCAACTTAAATTTATATGCTATATTTATCTATGGTATTAGATTGTTGCAAACTTCAATCAAGTATTTAAACTTTAATCGTTATCACCTTTCCCTTTTAGGTTTAGGTGATGCCCTTCTATAGGCCAATCGGGAAACTTCCCATCGTAATAATTTCTGTTGCATAAGGGTCGGGTTGAAGTGTCAAAGCTGGTATCATGGTATCAGGGCAATCCTGCAAAGGGATGCATTTTTATTTTTTAGTGCCCTTTGCACAAACGAAGACTGTAATAGGTTTAGAAGTGATTCAGTCCCTCTATCAAAGTAACCAGGTCACCTTTTTGAGCTTAAGTAATCCCTTTTATGAGCCCACTGAGGGATTTCCCACCTCAGTGGTTATGTTGCAGAGGTGTTGATATCAGAGCAACTTTGTGGCCGCATGCTGAGCTTGTGGTGAAGAGAGCCTGGTCCAGTCTGCAATGTGTATGAGTTTACAAGTGATGTAGTCCATCTATCAAAGCACCAAGACCTTGCCTTTTGGGCTTAAGTAGCCCTTTTTTGGAGGCCCAGTGAGAGATTTTTACCATAGTAGGCTATGTTGCAGAGGTATTGGGTTGGACTATTGCACCTAGTTTTAGAAAATGGCTATGTTCTTGTTGCCCTTTCCTGTTGGTTTGATTACTTGTAACTTGTTTCTCTACTCTTGTTGTGAAGCTTCTTGTGCTGATTTGAAATGCTTGTACTTGATGTTGTCTTATTTACCAATAATCATTGTTCCTGCACAATATGTTTATAATCAACACACCGCAAACATTTGTGTGCTTATCTGTGTGCTGAAATTGCTTGCTCCGCTGTCCTTTAGTTGGATCTTATGAGATGTGGTTCAGCCACTCAGGTTTCATTGTTTTTATTTTATGATCAATTTCTTTTGCCTGAATTTTTGGAGTTTCGTCCTTTTATATCTCAAAATATGTATATTCTTCGTGCAGTGGCTCAAAGATTTTTCCCACGTTTGTTGGATTTCTCAAAAGCAAAGACCCTAGTGACGGAAAAGAACAGGAATTACTGAACGAGCTCAGTTCTTTCAATGACTACCTGAAAGAAAATGTAAGATTTTCTCTCTTCCTTAGTCCCCAGTCCCTCGAGAAAACAATGAAGAAAAAGAAACACAGCTACTCGGTTATGTATGTATAAGGTTATGTCAAATAGCAAATAAACTGACATAAGAAATGACAAGGTTCAGCTATAAGATTCTAAGAAGATAAGATGTATGATTCAGACTAAGTTCACTGGATTCTCTTTCACCTTCCCTCACCTTTCCCCCACAGGCCTAACATGCATGCCTGACTTTTGCTTAAGACTTGTGATTATAGTACTCGAGACATGTCAGCCAGCAATCAAATTTGCTGGCAACATAGTCACTAGCTGGAAAAAGTGTCTGTTCATAAACAAAAGCTACAGTCCACAGAGATTGGAGAGGCGATATAGAGAGAACATTATTTTAAACAAGCAAACCACTTACTGGGTGTAGCTCATCTTCTTTGTAGAAGGGGGGAAGAAAAAACAAAGGATGAGATGTTCTCATGGGGCAATGAATCTCCTCACTGTTTTATCTCTCACTCTTACGTGGCGTCTCTTCTGGACATTCTCTCCCCCACCAACCCCCTCTCTTATCAGCCTCATTCTCAACAATTCAGGCTCTCACCCACTTCCAATAACAGCCTTGGATCCATCCATCTTTTTTTCTTCCTTCCATAAATATCATGCCCCATGCCTTCGTGTGAAGTAGTTGGCAATGGAAAGGGAAGGGAGGGGAAAAGAGGTGTTCTTTTTGATTAAATTTGTTATAGACCATGCAAACAGAGATTTAAAGGTGTTCTATCTTCGGAAGTTCATTCTATAACCTCAACATCTAATTGCATTTGTTAGGTCTTCTCATTTCCTGATAGTGGTCCAATTCTGTGTGTATCGTGGATGTTGTTACAACTAGTGTTAAATTACACCCTATCCCTACTATGCCTTCATATTCTTACATTTAAATTTGCATCCCTTTCCGAACCTCAATATTATACTACTTACTCTCTGGTATAGCTGATTACTGAAAATGTTATGCTAATATATGGCTATAAAAGGGTTAGACCGTCATCAAGGGTAGTAATCCTTTCACTTCTTTGTAGAAGGTGGAGGATGGTGTTCTAAATGATGCTTTGTTGGGTAAGTGCCCTCATGGTGTAATATTTCCAGCTACAACCCATTTGTAGCTGGACCTTTTGTCCTTTTCTTATATAATGGTGAAAATTAATTAAATTCCTATGTCAATTCCTTTTCTGTTCGTTCTCGTAATTTCAATTGAAGCATCTGGAGGAGTAACTTTTGAAATATGATCCTTGCGTGTTTTCAGTTCCATGTATCTTGATGTCTCCATATACTAGTGTTTAGTGTCCATACAACATACTCTAGTTCATGCGTACATGTGGTGAGCCATTTTTATAAAATAATATAGCTCATGAGCTCCTCAATCCTCAAGAAGAAGAATCAAGAAGCAATGGAACTGTGTACTTTTATGGGGAAAGTGCTAGTATTACTTTTTTCAAATCGGAAAATTTATTATTTAAGATATGATGCAATGACATAACTAACGTAGTTTTCGCACTACACCAAGAAAGACTCACCCAAGATAAGCAGCATTCACAACACCACCCCCATCTTCTAGAAAGGGTTAAGATGGGCGTGCCAAGTGTGCTAGGGTAAGGCTAGGAAATAACACTCCAACAAAGAAACTCCCGAATTTACAGGAAGCACTAACTACACAACCAAACAATAAACTCCTCACTCATAGCTAAACCTTCTTTTGCAAGGCCATCTGCAACCATATTAGCACTTTGAGACTTATTGATGGACAATTGAGGCCACTGTCTTCTAATCATACGGTGCGTTTGAGGGTGAAGTGTAGACTCCAAGGATCACCTAAGCTTACAGAGTACTACCATGATATTGACTTAAATTTCGAAGTTTTTCGAGATTTTATGCTCCTGGTGTATTATCATGCAATTCACACCCTTGTGCGTGCAGAGCATTGTTACTTGGAACTATATCCATTATAAGATTCAAGCAAATTTAAGATCTGCAAGAGATGTCTTACCATGTTTTGTACAGACACAAATGCAGGCACACTTGCGCACATATTTATGGCAGAGAGAGAACATGGAAGGGTCAGAAACATGGAACTAGAGAGTGGCTAGTGTTAGAGTCAAGCTCAACATGTAGGAAGGGGTCTGGGGTGTCGAAGAAAAGTTGTTGGCTTGCTGAAAAGTTGGTATGGCCATGCCATATTTAAACATGCCCATGCCATCCAATTAAAACTACCTCGTGATTCTCTTTGCCTTGATTACTATGTTAATGCTCTTGTAACTCCACCATTATTCTAGTTTATTGCTATGGTTAATTCTAGAATAATGTTAGGTAGTAACTCCTCCTTTTGTTCTCTTGTAACCCCTCCTTAATGTTCTATTTAAGGGGCATTAGGAGTGCTAGTAGTTGTGTGGGAAAAACCATTGTAGATGATAGCTTAAGCCAAGGGTTGGAGTGCTAAGTGTTGAGGGGAACACATTGGTAGGGAGAATTGTATTCATTGGTTTGAGTAATACAATATAAAGGGGTGGAGGATTCAACCTCCACGTTAAACAATTTGGTGTTTCTTGTTCTTACTTTGATTTGTGGTTGTTTCGATTTCTTAATTTGCCCAAAATCCTAACAAATTGGTATCAGAGCTACGGTTTCAAGATCGATGGAGAAGGTTTTTGGAGGCAAATTCAAAGTCGAATTGTTGGATGGGAAAAATAATTTTTTGTGTTGGCAAAGTATGATCAAGGACATTCTTATCCAATAAGGTTTGTACAACTCCTTGGAGGATGAACAACCAACCGGAGTGGATGACTCCAAGTGGAAGGATATAAAGCTTCATGCGACGAGTACGATCTGGTTGGCTCTTGTGCCCGAAATCAAGTACAACGTCCTTGAGGAGACAAATCCAAAAGACTTGTGGGACAAGCTAGTAAAGACCTATGCGTCTAAGACACTAGCGTGTGTTGTTCTTGAAGAAGAATCTCTTCTCGCTCAACATGGAGGAAGACAACGTGTTACACAATCATCTAAACAAGTTCAATGATTTGATCACCCATTTGGCTAGTTTGGAGGTAAAGATCGAGGAGGAGGACAAGGCAATCTTGTTGGCGGCAACCCTCCCGAATAAGTACAATCCGGTAATAACGAGTTTGCTTGTCGAGAAAACAACTATTGCCTTGGATGAAACCTTTGTTGCTTTGCTCGAGGCGGAAAAGTAGTTCTAGCAAGGGGGATCTACGTTGACAGATGAGGTGGGCTTAGTGGCGGAAGCTCACAATAAGAGAAAATGGAAGAAAAAGGTAAATCCCAGCATTATGGACACATCCAATCCAAGTGTGCTAAGTGGAAAGAGTGGTTTGTTTTTTTACTAGCCATGTGATGAAGGGAAGAAGGTCTCTCTACCAAATGGCAAAGAGGTAGACATCGAAGTGATTGGTGAGGTCGAGATCAAGACACATGATGGGAGAATTCGAAAATTGGGCCATGTGAGGCTCATTTCGTAACTTGATCGTAACCTCATCTTGTTGGAAAGATTGGATAGTTTGGGTTATGCTGTTCATCTTGAGGATGGAAACTTGAAGGTCACTAAGAGGGAGAGAGTGATCTCAAGGGGACAAAAGAACAAGAAAAATCTCTATGTGTTAGATGGTGGAAACATAGGGGAGACTTTGGTTCGAGGGGAGGCATTGTTGTCAGATTGATCGAGGCGAAAGGCATGTTGGGCTTGAGGGGAGGATTTGTTAGAGTCAAGCTCAACATGTAGGAATGGGTCCGGGGTGTCGAAGAAAAGTTGTTGGCTTGCTGGAAAGTTGGCATGGCCATGCCATATTTGAGCATGCCCATGCCATCCGATTAGAGCTACCTCGTGATTTTCTTTGCCTTGATTACTATGTTAATGCTCTTGTAACTCCATTATTCTAGTTTATTGCTATGGTTAACTCTAGAATAATGTTACGTAGTAACTCCCCCTTTAGTTCTCTTGTAACCCCTCCTTAACGTTCTATTTAAGGGGCATTAGGAGTGCTAGTAGTTGTGTGGAACCATTGTGGATAATAGCTTAAGCAAAGGGTTGGTGTGCTTAAGTGTTGAGAGAAACACATTGGTAGGAAGAATGGTATTCATTGGTTTGAGTAATACAATACAAAGGGGTGGAGGATTCAACCTCCACGTCAAACAACTTGGTGTTTCTTGTTCTTACTTTGATTTGTGGTTGTTTCGATCTCTTAATTTGCCCCAAATCCTAACAGCTAGAATAGAAAAATAGTAGGTTTTTGTATTAGTACTTCGATAGGATAGTGATCTGCAGGTGTGCCACATAGAGTTGGGCGGTGGAGGATAGGTAAACCTTGTGGGATGGTATGCTCAACTTTGCCTTTTCATTTACTGATTGAAAATCAAAGAAGTTAAAAAGGTTGCCTTTTCATTTACTGATTGAAAATCAAAGAAGTAAAAAAGGTCTAAATTTATAAAATGACTGTAGTATTTAATGTCCTCAATCATAAACCCTTTTTAAAAACTCCATGTGATACACTGCCTTCATTCCAAAATGATCTTTATGCGTTACCAGGTTGCAACACACTCCCTGTATGATGCTCAAGTCCAATGTTATGGTTTGGCCCTATTTCTCTTGTTCACCTTGCCTGCCTTGAACAAAGTAAATCAATCAATCAATAAAGTCCTATATGTCGTGCTCTCTCTGCAATTGTCTTAAGCTAGAAAACATGAATGTGCTCTTCTATTTTACAAGTAAGTCGTACTCCTTTGTTTGGTTTGTAGAAAAATAGGATTTACATCGGGAATTAAAAGCCTTTTTACTATAATAGCCTCTCAAAGGAACAAAACAACAGCAAAGATTGGGAAGTTTATGCTTTAAGGGCCCTTGAGTTACCCCCAACCAATTAACATCTCCCACCTTGGTAATAGAAGGATGGGAATTGCGTGCCCCAAAGGTCCATTACAAATCCTTTACTTTTGCCAACTACCATATGCCTACGCTTGGCTTGTGGGAATATCTCTCTTATTTCCGTTCCCAACTCTCACGTCCCTTGTACCACTTGTGCTTTTTCCACAGCTTGAGCACACAAGTCTCATTATATATATACACCAAAGAGAACCCGTTGGCCTTGAATAATTGTA
The DNA here is from genome assembly GCA_030267885.1 of Mesembryanthemum crystallinum. Taxonomy (NCBI): domain Eukaryota; kingdom Viridiplantae; phylum Streptophyta; class Magnoliopsida; order Caryophyllales; family Aizoaceae; genus Mesembryanthemum; species Mesembryanthemum crystallinum. The sequence goes on from BSSO01001493.1 coordinate 18,061, forward strand.
TGTTGAGTTAGGTCAGTGCATCGTGAGGTTCGTTAAGTTATCCGTATGCAGACTGCAGACGTTCGTGGAAAGTACAAATAACTAATCGAGTTTGTAAGTTAGCAGGAATATGCACATGCTGCCTCAAATACAGAATTCTAAAATTTGACGATTGACCTCTGTTATTTCTTGAAGGGCCCATTTATAAATGGAGAACAGATCTCTCAGGTGGACTTGTCTCTTGGACCAAAGCTTTACCATTTAGAAATTGCCTTGGGACATTACAAGAACTGGTCTGTTCCAGACTCTCTTCCGTATGTGAAGTCTTACATGAAGGTATGTCTAATCTGTTAACTTTTACCTTTGTAGCAGCTTCTGTAGTCTTTTGGAAAGAAATTGTGTTCTTATGTGAGGAACAACAACTGTGCTTAAAATATAGAATTCAATGTGTGCAAAGATATTGACAACTCTTGACCCCCCCTCGACCCACCAAAAAAAAGAGGAAGGAAAAAATAACGACCAATTTATGTATATCTTCTGAGTTGGAACAACTGTTTTTTTCTTAGAGATTTTTTTAAAATTTTATTTAAACCGAAATGAATTTTCAATTTACTTTTTATCTTTTTGTCCAGAACATACATTCCAGGGATTCATTTGTCAAAACGATGGCTGCTCGGGAGGATGTCATTGCTGGCTGGGCCAAACACATGGCGTAAAGCAGTCTCCCGGAAATCCAGATAGTTTCAGGCCTTTGCAGTCCGCTCCTGCAGACAGGGAATTTTTCGATGGCTTTGTTGTGTAGCATATTTTTTGAGCAGTGCTGTAAATCATCATTGTCAAAATGTAACGAAAGCTACTTTGTTAATTGTGGACCTTGTGTTTTTTTGAGTTATTGTAGCGAATTTTCAGAGTGTATGTCCACTGTCCAGTACAGGATGTGCGGTAATACAGATCCATTCCTTAAAAGTTAAACTAGGTCATGAAAAGAATCGACAGCCTCTGTTTCTGTAGAGAATTACAAAATCAGGACCTCAACTCACTCAATTTTGGCTTGGCTTACCAACACTTCAGGTTTTATTGAAATCATAAGTAATTTAGTTCCAATCAATATGCAAGATTATAAATATTTATGTGGCCAACATTTACTTGCGGCCATACCCCTAGGTGTAGGGGTGGGAGGAGTTTACGAGTTTTCATGGAGCGAAGTGTAGAGTCAGTTCATTTTGCTGCAATAGGTGTATAGTCAATCACAGATTGAGGATCACTTGCTTTGGGAATAAGAGAAATAAGCTGTTGAGTTGATTTCTGTAAGCGTTTTTTCATGAGTGAAAAAGTCTTAAAAGTAGGCCCACTTCATTATATGATTAAAAACTTGAAAAGATTTGGAGATCTGTTTAAAAGGTGAGAAATTCCCCTACCTAGGAAAAATGGGTGCGTCGGATGCGGACTTGTGCCATTTGGCTTAGACCCAAACTCCACTAAGGAGGCTTTCGTTGGGGAGATACTTTGCTTTGAACTCGAGTTTACTTGTGCTCACACCTTAAGAGTAGGATGCTCTCATTTTTGAAGGTGTTTGATTTGGTAGAGTAGAGTCCTCTGTGTTTGTCCTCATGAGATAGATTAGGGTGCTCTATTATTCGATTGTCTTTGCTTGGTGAAGGGTAACCGGGGCACACAAAGATGTTCATGCACGGAGAATAGAAATAATATCCGCGGGGTATGAAAAAAATATGCATAGAGCATTTAGTGACAACATAACATAAGGCATGCAATACGAGTTGACATTAAGGACGGGCCTTGTGAATATAACATGAGATGATATTAAGGACGGGCCTTGTGAATGTAACATGAGATGATATTAAGGATGAACCTTGTGAAAGTGTGATGTAAACATGAGATATGAGGCAGACCCGTGAAGCGTTCATGTGATACGGGGCGGACCCGACAAAGTGTTCGTGTGATATGGGGCAGGCTCGACAAAGTGTTCATGAAAGTACGGGACGAACCCAAGTGAAGATGTGTGATGCTAATGAGATATTGCATGATGCTACACATGTGGTGTGCCTCTAAGGCAATGATGATGCCGGCACGATGATGTAATGCCTTATTACACAAATATTTGATTATGCAGAAAGCTCCATGCGACTCGACTATGAGGTGATGATGTATGAAGAATGCAATGTTGGGGAAGACGGACTTTAAACTATGTGTGATGGAAGATATGACAAATTGGGGAGACGGACTCCAACTGATAGATGACTTTTTATGTTCGAAGAAATTTCATGCCATTTGTCTCTCAAAAGCCAAGATTGTCATGAGGAGTGATGGTGTTACGAAGACAAAGAAGGAGCTCCCACTTTAGAGCAGGGCAACGAATGTTTGTAGTGTCTTCTAGTGTGGAAAACTTTGAGTCTAAGGATGCAATCGACCTACGATCGGGGAGATGAAAGCTCCTAGCTTGGGATGAATCCGTAAAGTATCTTGTTGTATGCGCAAAGGTGGAGGATGCTTCGATGGAATCATTGATTTAGAGATGATATCCTTTGAAAGTAGAAGCCCCCACTTTGGAGTGGGGTAACAAAGCCTGATGTGTCTCGAGGTGGATGACCTTGTGCTAAAGAATTCGGGGTCCGTAAATGTCACCGAGTCATGATGAAAAGGGATGAAGGCCCCCAGTTTTGAGGTGGAACCCCGGAGGATGCACTTGATAGGTGCCAAAGAGTGTTTAATGACTCAGTAGATGATGGCTACGGAAGCCCGATAGTTGAGTGCTAAGATTGATCCGAGGTGGAGAGTCCCAAGTAGAAATGTTGTTTTGTGAAGGAAACTCGACTAATTGCTAAAAGATAAAAGAAGGGGTGTTTTATGAAGGAGATTATGGAGGGTTTGCAAGTTCGAATCCAAGCCATAGATTCTCAAAGAGGTGAATCACGGAGATTTCAAACCATTAAAATTTTGAGTTGCCTCTAAGTGGTGATCATGTATGATCTTTAGAAGACTTGTGTAATTGAGTGATTATTTTGGCCGGCCCTCCCCTCATGGAGGTTACCTACGTATCTGATGTGGAATGACGCCGACGTAATTCATGGACCTGAATTTATTTGTGCCCTGAATTTTGCCTGGATCATTGTCTTGATCATCCAATGGGCTTGCCAATTTTGCTTAAGCCATTCGGAGTGAACGGACTCAGCCGACTCTTGATGCCCTAACCTTTGCCTAGATCGCCTTTCGGATTTTCAACCTGGCGGGCTATTCTTTTGTACTTTTTCGAAGGTGAACACACATATGTTGATCATACCTCTAGGAGGGCTTTTGTGGCTTTTTAATGTTAGGCTAAGGTGCGGGTTGCCAAAGAAGGGGATATTGAGGCTCAAATTCCCGTGAACAAGCCCTCGGTGTGTTGGTTGTCACTCCCTGTGTTGAGGAGGTGGCCTCCTCTTTCGTTAGCACTTATTTTTCGCTTTGGGCTTTTTGCCTCTTTTGCTTTTCATTATTTTTTGCTTTTGTATATCCACCTCCTCTCATGGAAAGCGACACCGTTGCACACCCCCCATTCTAAGATTAAGGATTGGTGTGGTTTAAGAAATGAGAGGCTACGTGTTTAAGCTCAAATTGGTTGCAAATGGGGTTTTGTATTGTGGGTGATAGAGGTATGATGTAGGGTGCCAAGATGAATGTCTCATATCCCCGATATGATCTTAAGGATGTGTGTCCCTTTTTCATTTTTGCTTTTTCTTTTGCTCCTTCTCAATTAGTCTTTTTAGGTCCTTTGTAATGTGTTATCATGTTTAGCAACTCAAATTTATCATTGGGCTAAAATCACGAAGATGTAAAGAAAGGCTCATTTTCTTTAATATAATATAAAGCATTACAATGCATGAAAGGAAAGCACTTGGACTCGATCAAAGAAAGAAAGATAAAGGACTCTCTAACAATTACTAGACTCAGACACTTTAAGCTCGGGACTCATGTAGGAGAGATAATGCCATCATCGATCAAGTATTCGATCTTACGCCTTAGGTGCATGCATTCTTCGGTGTAGTGGCCGTTCCCTTGGTGGTAGTCTCAATATGCATCGGGGTTCTAATTCTTCCCTCTCTTGACCAGGTCCAAAGTGAGACCGATTGACATGATGAGGCTTCTTTGAGGAGCTCTTCGAATACTTGGTCTTGAGGTAGGCTAAGAGGTGAGTATGTTCTCTTAGGCCTTGTTGTGATGTAGTTGACTAGAAGGGGAGGACTTTCGTTCTTTGAACTATTGTGAGATTATAGCCCCCATCATCTTGAGTGATATTAATCTGATGGCCGAGTCTTCTTGAGCCAAGTGATCGTCTTTGATGAGCAAGCGTACGTCATTTAGTTGGGAGTAGGTGCTAATGGCTTAATATTTTAAAGGCTCATAGTATCTTGAGTGGAGGTTTTTGATGAGTAGCCTTATTTGCTCTTTTTCGGAGAGACGGTCGATCATTTCGACTACCTTAGTTCTCCACCTTTTGATGAAGTTGTTGAAGTTCTCATTGTCTTCTTGTCTTGTGATTTGAAACTCTCTTACGGTCATCGGAGGTATGATGTTGCCATAGTAATGAGGGATGAACAATGTAGTGAGCTCCTTCCACTTTTGGATCTTGTGTGGATCCATATTAAAGAACCAACTTCGAATGGATGTGCCCAAAGTGAAAAGATGTGCACATAGAGAGTTTTGTCTATGTCCCTGAAGCACAGAGCCATAATGAATGCCCTTAGGTGGTTTTGAGAGTTGTCGGTGCCTTTGAAGATAGATACCTTTGGTATAGAAAATCTTTTTTGGAGGATGCCCTTGATGTTTGGGGTCACTCCTACTGTGTTGACTAGGAAGTCATTAAAAATTCAGGTCTTGTTCACTATGGGACCGGTGACCAATCCCCTTCCCTCGGGGGGAAGGAGGAAGGCGTCCTCGCATTACTGCATGCACATGGTGTTTTAGGTGTTGACTCGAGGCGTCGTAACCGTTTTATCATGTTTCGTTCGGTTTGTTTTGCAAGGTAAAGAAGTCGCCACCATGTTTTTAGGAACATGGAAACCGCGAAGGCATCGAACACGAATATATAGAAAGATACCATGATCGAGCCAAATGCGCCCCATTCTCGATGTAGGGCGTGACTTCATGTTGCCCAAAAGAGACTCGAGTTCGGGGAAGTGAAATCTACTTAAATGGATCAAAGCTTTGTCATTGTATTCACATGATGTTTAACGTTTTAGCCCGATTTCTA
>BSSO01001494.1:0-23281 GCA_030267885.1 Mesembryanthemum crystallinum
TGGAATTCGATCTCATCTGTAGATGCCGTATGGCTTTTCATTAATACAAATTTTATTTTCCCCTCAAAAAAAAAAAAGTGTTTCTTTATTTTATTTTTAAGTTAGGGATATTTTAGGATTTTGTCCTACGTTTGGAAAATTTTTATGTGATGCGTTTAGTACATTTGAACCCGTATTAACGGTCAATGTGTAGGGTTTTGTCAATTCTCACTAGCCACTTACCCCTCTCTCTCTCTCTCTCTTCCCCTTATTGCAAACGCTAATGGAGTCGAACGGAGGTGAACCCAACAACATTCTCGACGAAATCGAAGCCTTAAAGATCAAAAAGAGAGACATTGAAGATCAAATCTCAACTCTTCAATCGAAGCTTCGAGAAACTTCCATCACCAAACAATCCTCACCCAGTTGCGACGGCGTTTGCCCTTCAATCTCCGCCGTTGATTCCACCCTCAGCCGCCACGGTCTGCCGTCCGATGCTATTTACCGTTACAGTCGTCACCTTTTGCTCCCTTCCTTTGGTGTTCAAGGTTTCGCCTTTTCTCTCTCCAATTTCAGCTCTTTTTTTCTTTAGTAGCTTTAAGTCATTTATTTTCTGATGAATTTACTACTTGTTTTAATAAGTAATCTCATAATATTGATTGTGGCAACTTCAGTAAGCAAAATTGATTATACTGTGGAGAATTTATAGTGTTTCGGGTAATTTGTGGAAATTGGTTGTTGAAGAAGGTAACTTTTTTTTGGATGTGACCTTCCAATTGAATTTATTTTACCATGCTAAGATTGTTTAATTTTTAAATTTGATGGGAATTTATTTTAGGAAGATAATTTCAAACTTCTTGACTTTGGGTGACCTTAATTTGGCGGTAAGACACCAATAGGTTGCTTCCCCTTTTCTTTTCTTTTCTTTTTTTCCTTGTCAATTTTAATGTTTGATGCAATGGATAAATTTGAATCGAATGGTTATGCATCAAATTTTGGCTTTTTAGCGCTATGGCAATCAATTTTGATAAACGGAAAATTTAGCAGCTGTAAATTAGTTTTGCATTGCTGCAATGTAGAGCATGGTGGTGTGTAGTTTCCTTTTTCTTTCTTTTTTTTTTTTTTGGGTGGTGATGGTGGTGGTTAAGTCTATGGAAGACGAATATTGTTTACTCCGCAAGTAATCATGTAAGCAAAGCTCACTCAACAGACTTTAGAGTGAAGTAATTTGATCAGACAAGTAAATTAGTCAAAACTTTGTCTTTTCTTCTGGGGTTTTTCTAAACATACAATGAACACTGCAATTTAAGTTATGAACATTGTAAATACTGGTTTTGGGATTCTTATTTCACTCAAAGTATTGAAATGAGGCTTCTTTTGATTTACTGCTTGTTTGGCTGTAGGGCAGTCAAATCTATTAAAATCATCGGTGCTGGTTGTCGGAGCTGGAGGTTTAGGTTCTCCTGCTCTTTTGTACCTTGCAGCATGTGGAATCGGTACGTTTTCAATTTTGTTTGAGGAACTCTATCTAGTGGGCGTGTTACATCAGATACTCAAACTTAAAGAGATTTGTCTATTTGTGTACAAACTGATCTCAACTGAGTAAACATATTCCTTGGTTCTTTCCAGGTCGGATAGGTATTGTTGATCATGATGTAGTGGAGCTAAATAATATGCACAGGCAGGTTTGGTCCTTGAACTTGTTCTTGGTTTTAATTCTCGTGTACTTGCAGAGATTTGAATTACTTCTACAAGATGCCTAGATATTATAATCTCCAAAGATCTATGAAATTATATTTCATTCTTTTGTTCTGTCTTGCTCACCAGGTTATCCACACTGAAGCTTACATTGGCAAGTCTAAAGTAGAATCTGCAGCAGCTGCTTGTCACTCGTGAGTAATTTCTCTATTTAGCACATCATTTGAGCTCATTTCACTGCCTCACCTCCCCCCCACCTCATTTCTTAATTCGTGAAAAATTAAAATTAAAAAGAAAACTGGTGTAATTTCATGGTGTCTGACATTGATGTTTATTTCAGGGTCAACTCCACCATTGAGATTGTGGAATATAGAGAAGCACTACGAACATCAAATGCTTTGGAGATTTTTAGCAAGTATCCTTGCTAAATTTGTTCATCTTTATCTATCTAATAAATCTGTTTTCTTCTCTAGTTCAATTGTAGCCAATTCAATTTGTATGTGGAAATTCTCTTGACTTGTGATTTTCCAGATACGATTTAGTAATTGATGCAACCGACAATGTCCCTAGTCGCTACATGATCAATGATTGTTGTGTTGTATTGGGAAAGGTAAAGAATCTTGTGTTACTTATTGTATAAGTTCTTAATGCAGTACTGTGTCAGGAAGTTGTATTACTTGGTCACTTGCAGTGCAAGGAAAGACCAACTAGAAAACTGTGCGGATGGAATAATGTATCTGGGTTGATCGCCATGTTGCATCGTGGCTAGTCCACCTGGTGACATTCATGTTCATGCATGAGGAAAATTGATCCTGTCAGTCTTACAACAGAACCTCATGTTTGCATGTGTTCCTAGGGTACTTGATTTTAATTCTCACTCTTTGAGCCTCTGCTTAATAATTTCCTTTTCTGCTTATGCAGCCACTTGTATCAGGTGCTGCACTGGGATTGGAAGGGCAGGTAAGTTATAAGCGATCGACATACTTTTATATTCCATTTTCTAGCTCCAAGATATGAGTTTTGAGTGGTACATGATAGTCATCATGGAAATCACTGACCAGAATTTTTCTACAGCTTACTGTTTACAACTACAAAGGAGGTCCATGCTATCGATGCCTATTTCCAACTCCGCCACCGACAACAGCATGTCAAAGATGTGCAGACAGTGGTGTCCTTGGAGTAGGTCTGATGCTGCGTTTGTTGAATAGTTTCGAGTACCTGCTTATCATACTCTACTAAACTGTTTGTAGCTTTGAGCTTACAAAGCATGATGCCCTTCTAAATTAGAGTTATGGGTTTCATACAGTGTAGTGTGTGACAAGGCATTCAGTCAATTAAGTACTATTAGTGTGAAAGACAATTGCTTTAGTGTCCTTTGGACATGTGTTTATATCAAGTATAGGTCACAGGAATTAATAAATTTTCATTCAGTCAATTGATATTTGCTTAACCAGGCTTCATTTTGTTTATTAATAAATTTTCTGATTTTCATATATCTAATTCACGCCAGTTTTAGCTTACCCATCCCATCCCTCCTTCCTCTCCCTCATCTTCCTCCACTTCTAACTTCAGAAGTGGGGGAGCGAGAGAGAGAGAGAGAGGGGAGAAGGGGGATGGGAGAGGGAGAAGTTAATATTCCTAGAAACCAGGTCAAATAGGCTCTTAGTGCTTTCTTTTGTTTTTCACCTTCTACTGGTGCCGGTGCAAACACTTATGGTTATTTCTAATTTCCACATTTCAGTTCCTGGAGTTATTGGGACTTTACAAGCCCTAGAGGCTATAAAGATTGCTAGTGCTGTTGGTGAGCCACTCTCTGGACGGATGCTTATATTTGATGCGCTGTCTGGAAGGATTCGTGTGGTATGGTTTAATGGTCATTTTCTTTATATTATTCTTCCCTTTAATCTTGCAACCTGAAATTTTAGTTTAAATGGTCAAATATCAACTGCAGTTCTCAAAATGATCCAGATTATGTTTATATAACTCATATCGCAAAGAAAAAAAATCTGGTTGCATGCTCGTTCACTGGGTTACTTTAACTTGCAACATAACTCCCTTCTCAGTCAAGTTCAGTTATAAGATGAATGAATCATTGGAGCTTCAGTCGCTGATGGTATCGGCATTCACAGTGCTATGAACCTTGACATTTATGCCAAATAATAGTATATAGAATGAAATTCAGCAAGATTGATACTATGCTTCAAATCTGTGAGCTTCGCACAGTAGGAAGGTGCTGTGTTGCATCTGCCACAAGCAGAACAGCACAACTATATATTTAGTGTGTATGCTTACATTTGGTAGAACCAGCAAGGTTCATACCCATCTTCTATCATATCTTCACTTCATGTGAGCCAATTCATGCTACTAGAGAAGTTAATAAAATAATAACAATGTGCTCAACAAAGACATTGATGTCACTTCTTACTCATTGCTCCAGTTATAGGGTTGGCCTTTCACAGATACATAACTTCTGAAGATTAATTATCATTTGTGATTTACTAATTTGGTTAATCAACACATCGTGTTTGTTTCTTAGCATTTGCGACCATATCAACATTTGCTTACATGTAGTTAGTTAATGTGTTGTATTTTCTGTTGATAATATCTTTTTTCTTTTTTTATCTGTGTAATGAAAATTACAGTGTAATTTCTCCTTGCCAAGGTAAAAATAAGAGGACGTTCACCGCAATGTGAAGTTTGTGGGGAACAATCATTGTTCACTCCAGAGCAATTTAGAAAATTGGACTACGAGAAATTCACCCAGACTCCCTTGTCTACAGTAAGATCTTTTTATCCACTAGTTTGCTTCTCTTTTATTTATTTTCTTGTTATTTTTTATCTGGCAGTTTAGGTGCTTTATGCTAAGGACCAGTGTTTTCATGCAACATTAAAATGCCATTGTTCCTGCCATTCAAGTGAGGGTACTTCTGTGAGTTTCACACTTTCACCTGCATGATTGTTAGATGACTTAGGTCCCACATACTCCTTGCTCTTCATGTTGACAAGTTAAGTTATCAGAAATGCTGTCCTATCATGCCACTTTTTTTTTTTCTTTTTCTTTTTCTTTTTCATTGGGTGTTTTAAAGAAGATATTTTTGCGTTGGTGTTAGCTCGAATCTCATAAATGTCTCTTGTGAAGATGGTCTGGAATCTGGATACATGCAGTAGGCTTTACTTTGAGTGATGACTGCTGCTATTTGATCACATTTGAAGGAGGCATGGTTCTATTGTATGCTAAACTGACCATGTTTCACCAACTCATTGCCAATGCAGTGAGACTCGTGAGTATGATGATGAGTAGTGAAACATTAATTATTTTTATAAGTGTGCTGCTGCGTTGCTGCGTTCTTGATATTGCTTCTTACGTTTCCTTTTATGGAAAAGGGTATAAAGTTTGATAGTCCTCTCTAAAAAGTGGGGTTATTCTTGAACAAGCTGAAAATTAGTTACAACTTTGTGGCCAACTTTCTCCGCTTTTAAGCCGTGAGTTATATAATGACCTTGTTTCCTTCTCTAAAGTCTTGTATGAACTTGGAAGTTACCCCTTGAGAAGTGGGCGTCATCCCTTAGGAGTAGTTCCATACAATGGACGCCACCCCATACATAGTAGCAGAGAATTCTTGTTTAAAAAACAATTGAAACATCTCGTCAAGTTCTATTGGTTTATAAATTATATATTTTAAATTCCGTCTGTCATCAGTTGTTTCCTTACTTTTCCTCTATTCAAGTAAAAGCAAATCTTATAGTAGAATTCTTCCTGGATGTAGGCACCACCGAAGTTGAAGCTCATACCTGCAGATGCAAGAATAAGCTGCAAGGAGTACAACGAGAAAGTTACCAATGGAGAAGCACATGTTTTGGTAGATGTTCGACCTGCTCATCATTTCGACATAATTTCACTTCCAAATTCAATAAATGTTCCACTCTCAAATTTGGAATCCCGGTTATCGGAAATATGTGCTGCTTTGAAGGAAGAGGAAGCACGCAAAGGCGTTTCAGGCGCTCATCTGTTTACAGTTTGTAGACGAGGCAATGATTCACAAAGGGCTGTCGAATTACTACATAAGATGGGTTTCACTTCGGCCAAGGACATCATTGGGGGATTGGATTCTTGGGCAAAGGAAGTTGATCCTAAGTTTCCAGCTTACTAATTCGTTACCCTTCACACAATCTTTAATTGTAATGGTTTTCCTTTTGGTTGGGGTAATTCACCCTTGGAAAGTTGAATACCAGATGTTCAATTCTGCAAATGCAATTCAATTTGCTTCAGTTCAACAACTGACTTTTTCTTTCACGTCGGATTATTCATGCAGTTCAGTTTTGAGTACAACTCATTACAATTGAAAAGATGGCCTCAGTTAAAATTTTAAATTCCACCCGAATGATAAACATGTAGAGAACATGGATCCTGAATTCTGATTCATCTTCTGGTCAATAATCTAACTTCACTGGCCAAAATTTTAACTAAAACAATTCCAAGTTGGTATTTAAGAACTTGGCTTGATGCAGTTGGATCATTGATATCAGTTGTTGTTTTTAGGATTAGCACATTAAGCTAAGTTAGTGTGCATTAGGGACCCAAAAAAAAAACACCAGATTTTAACTAAAAAGAACATCCTTAAAACCCAAACATTGTCAGTCTTCTTCTGCTCAGTTGAAATACTACTCCCGCTACATCAGTAGTGTACACAACTAGATGTTTATTTGCAGTACTCAAAATTGGTTGTCTACCATCCGAGAAGCAAAAGCTTCAGTAGAGCCATTCGGATATAAAGGCCATTCTTTGCTTGTCTAAAGTAGGCAGCTCTTGGATCTTTATCCACATCTACAGTTATCTGTATCATAAGAATAACAAAAATTTATTAACCCAACACAAGCATATCACATCAGCTTCACTTGTAAAAGTTCAGAAGGTAACCTCATCGAGCCGTGGAAGAGGATGCATGACAACAGCATGCTTCTGCATCACGCTCAACACATTGCGATCAACTATGTATTTGCCTCTTGCTTCTTCGTAAAGGTCAATTCTTTCTCCAAAACGCTCTCGCTGAATGCGAGTCTGATACACTATGTCACATTTCGAAGCTACTTCCATCAAGTCAGCACTTTCTTCCCAATGGATGTTCCTCGAGGTCAGATAGTCCTTTATGTCATCCTGAGAAATTCACAGGTGCCAAAATCACTATCACTTTTTCCCCAATGAATGTTCCTTGAGGTCAAATAGTCCTTTACACACAAAAAATTTACTGCATATTTACCTTCATTTTCACCACATCGGGTGCGACCAGGTATATCTTCACATCATTATATTTGGCAAGCAGATATGCTAGTGAACGCACCGTCCTTCCATAAGCAAGATCGCCAACCAATGCAACAGTGATGCCATCTAGCTTTCCTATCTCTCTTTCAATTGTGTACACATCTAAAAGAGCCTGGTTATATATATGAACATGTTAGAGAACTAATTCAAACTATATGACACATACAATCAAGATAACGAACATTCTCCTATTCTTCTTATTCGTTTTGATTTACAGTTATCCCACATTTTGGAAAATCATGTGATGTACAAAGAGAGGGCAATGTCAAAAGAAATAGAGAGCACTGAATATGCCAGCAAAGTAAATCTGAGAACAGAACTAAATGATATTTTCTTCCATGTAGGCATTTTAATATCATATACAGCAGAAGAATTGAAGGCAACTCATAGAGTTAGCCTTCTCAACTCAAGGTCGGGGGATCAATTGCTACCTATCTACCAAAATCTTGTGATTCTGGATGTAGGAGCACCGGTCGGGCTTTGGCCAACTATTCCCTCATCCTTGAGGATAACCCTAGCCCGAACCAAAAAAATAAGGTACTTCAAGAACCATCAACGTCCAATGAACCCACCCCCAAAGGAAAGTGATCCAAATTCTAACCATTGCATCCCTGTACCAAAACTCTCGAACAAAGACGGTGTATGTGATAGCCCAAAGTACACGATGAAGAACTGAAAGTCATAGACCAAATTACAGAGTGGTTCTGGTCTGCAACTTCCATGATCAGATGGAAAGTCAAATGAGGCAATGAAATGGAATCTAACTGATGTCTGATTTATAAGAAAAGAGCCCCAGTGCCTCACTACGACCAAGCCTTAGCCACATAATGGAAGTTACATAGATTCCGAGCACACTAAATAGCATAAAGAATCCTAGCCAACAACTGAACTGATGCATTTCCTTCGAACTACCTAAGAATAGCCCGTAATCAATAAGAATCAAATGCTACAGCATTAACACCACAATCATTGCCATAAAAAACAATATAACCAAATTCTAATATATCACACACTTGCTAACTGCATTATTAGCCTCCAACTGGGGAAATTAGGATATGACGCAAAAAAGGGTAGAACACTGTAATCCATGTAGAGAGCCTCTTAGTCCTCAGGTCAAGATTGTTGACTTCTAACTCAGGTAGTTTCTAATCTTCAATTAACAGTTGTTTCAAATTTTTCTACCTTAAAGATAGCACCGCGCTTACCTGAGTTGGATGCTGTCCAGGACCATCTCCGGCATTTATAATGGGAATTCCAGCAGTTGCAGCCGCTCTTCTAGCAGCACCACTTTCAAAGTGCCTCATTACAATTATATCCGAGTACCCTTCAACAGTTCTGATACTATCTGCATATGAAGAATACAAGTTAAAACCAGAAGAAATCAAAGAACTGCCAATACCAATTATGCAGAACCCTACCCTCAAGTGTCTCCCCTTTGGCTGCTGATGAGAACTCCCTAGCATTCTCAGTTGTTAAAACCTCCCCACCTAACCGTTTCATTGCAGATTCAAAAGAAAGCCTGGTCCTGGTCGAAGGTTCATAAAACAAAGTGGCCATAAGGTATCCCTTCAAGATCTGACTCCCTGGTGACTTTTTCTCGATCTTTTCCATCTCTTGTGCCACTTCAAAAATGGCATTGAGAGTGTCTCTATCGAACTGCTGAGCTTCGATGACATCATCAAGTTGGAATTTCTGTCCTGTGGAGAAGGCATTCCTGCTCTTCACCTCGACTGCCTGACAAGGAACTCCAACCTTCTTCTGAACTTCCCCATTCCATGTCCATTTTAACGGTTTCGCAACAATGGAAGATCTCAAGGGGGTGAAGTCGGCAGATGAGCGAATTGGCGTGCAATTTACCAACTTTTTGCTGAATAAGAGCTTGTGGGTATTCGTCATCTTAGAAGCACCCACGGCTCCATTTGACGTATATATGTGAATTGACGATGAAGCTGCCATTTCTATGGTGAACTACGTTGTAACACAAGAACGCCTGGAACGGGAGAATGTCATTACATAACATGAAATCCATGTAGCCTGTAAGGCATGTAAAGCTTAAACCTTGGATAATACTATGCATTCTGCAATCGATACAAAAAATAAAACAAATAAATAAATAAAGTAATTACTTACTACTATAATTTTACTCCAATGAAGAAAATGAAATGAAATTTGACAACTTTGATTCATTGAACTTTGAATACAATGCTATCCAGGAGCAGTCTAAACTCACGGTACTTCTTGTTGGAGAAAATCCACTCACCAGGTCTGATTCTGATCATTTATAGGCCCGGGGGCATAGTATTTAGAAAGGACCCCTAAAAAGTCATGAAATTGCTTTTTATTACTGAATTACCCCATAAATTTGAATATTTGATGCTGTCCAAAACTTTCAAAGCCACATAGACATTGAAAATGTTGCAACCCTTTCATCCTAATATGTAATGCTACAATCTCTAATAATGAATAGAGTGCAACATCTTAGCATTTGTTTTTACTTGTTAATGTTTTTATGCCCTATTAATTTCAATTGAAATGTGAATTCAAATAGTGGTTTGAAAAGCATTGCAAATACCACTATACCAGTACACCACCCTTTCCCCACCTCCCCCCTCCCACCTATGACATGTTTTCTCTCTCCTATGTTGTCCCATTTTCTCTACACACTCTCGATAAAACTCCATGCATCTTTCACTCTTTTTTTCCGATAACAAGGGTCTCCGAGCTTTGCCCGAGTAATCCCATTGGCCTTGAAATTAATGGCCAGGAAAACCTCCAGTGGCCCCTAAGGGGACTCAAACTAGGGACCTTGCATCTTTCACTTTCTTTGTCAACAATTAACTTTCCCTCTCCTCCCCATCTCACTCTCCTCACCAAGTCCATCTATATTCAAGGCAATATACCTCAAAAAAAAAAAAAAATACAGCACCTTTTTCATAAAAGAATATAAGTTACAATTCAACAATGGGACTCTGAAAAATTGACAAAGTGGGCAATTGTTAATTTTGACATTCCCCAAGCTCAATTTCAACAACTAGAACAAGTAGCAGTTCAACTTCAACAACAACAATTTTAACAACTAATAATGAAGTGAAATAAGATTTGTTCAAACTAAATATTAAAAAAGGGGAGAAATTTTCACCTGCTCGGCGAAGAGGAAGCGACCACTTGGCGCTTGCAGCTCGCTGGCCTGGTGGTGGAAGCCGAAGAGAGAGAGAGAGAGAGAGAGAGAGAGAGAGAGAGAGAGAGAGAGAATGAGTTTTGTTGGCAAGGGTGACAGAAAGAGGGGGTTTTGGCTTTTGGGTTTTTGGCTGTGGATTTGGGGTTTTGGGTTTCAGATTTCGTATGGGTTTGGTCTTGCATTATGTTACAGTATTTTGCTTTGAAAATAAATTATTTCCTCACTTAGTAGGCCTAACGGAAAACCAAGGCTCCATTCGGGGTGATTGTCAGACTAGTTTTTGGTGCTTAAAAATTTTCAATTCTTTGTAAAAATATAATTTAAAATTAAAATTTTTTGTGCCTTCTTCAAAATTGACAATTGAAAAAAAAAAAAAAAAAGTGGTTTCCAAAACCTAGTTTTCGGGTCGGCCCATTATGCAGACGGCCGAGTCGGGTCTGACAGTTTTGTAAATGGGCCGTGCCGGGTCGGCCTGTTTAATTTCCTAGGCAGGTGGGTCGGCCCATTAAATATATTAATGGAGTTGTATGTCGATTGAATGCTCTGCTTTGGTTAATTGGTTTCACATAGATAATTGTTAGTCCTTAGCGGTTTAAAAAATAAATGTTCGACAGCAACATTAGTAGTTGAGATTAGCTGACAATTATATAAAATAGTGTAAAAATCGTCCCAGCCACTGACAGCTACCGCAAAAGCTACTCTGGGTAGCCTTTCATAAACACTAGCCTAACCACTAACCTCTACACATAAACACTACTTCATCGAACACCCTCTAAATGTATTAGCAGTGATTAGATCTAGTCAAACCACTAAACTCTACTCTAAACACCATTGCCGAAAACAGCCTAAGACGTTCCCGGATTGGGATTCAATTTGAGCAAACTATTACTACACCATACCCGAAAACCACACTCATAAACTAAATGTGAGCCCCAAACAAGAAGAAACCCCACACAAATTTGATGCCCACAACCAGTAAAAATTACATGATTTTTTGTTTATTTTTTCAAAAAATATAACCCTACCTTGTTAGAAGTTGCAGATGATGAAGCCACGATTGCAAGCAAATTTACTCCATTGCACATATAGAGATGAAACACAAAAAACTCGAAGCAATAGAGCAAGAATGAGTTTTTCTTGTTGAAGTTTTCTTCCATTTCTTCAATGGGACCCGTGGGCAAGGCCCTGTTAGACCCGGTTGAATGTGTTAATGGGCAGGCCCGTTTAAAGCCCGTCCAATTATATCTTAAAAGGGTTGAGACCCTGATTAAAGAAGGCCGGGTCGGGTCACCCAGTTAGGGTCCTCACATTTGCCCAAGCCTAGTCTTCAAGTGTTCTGCATGATGCACCATCCTTATACTAAGATGACTTCTAGGATTTGAAGTAAAATTTGATTGTGTTAATGCATATGATAGCAATTCAATTGAAGATGCAGAATCTCTTGAAGAAGAAGTTTGAGTGTTTTTTTTTTTTTTTTAAAGATCTACTAGTTCTATTTTTTTGGTCGAATTTTTTCGATCCGTTCCTCACCGGTTTGTCGGTGATAGACACTTAGAATTGCTTTGTTAACATGTAATCCCGGTTATCTTGCCTTTTTAAAAAAAAAAAAAAAAAAGCATATGATAGCATGTAACAATGGTACGAAACAAGAAAGAGTTATTAGTTGCGGCTCGAGTAGAAGTACGCACAAACGATTGTGAACAAAGTTTTGCACAATATGAAAATCAGTTACTCCATTAGATTTCATGAAAATCTTGGTAATTCATTGGTGAACCTGTCTTGACCAAAAAGAGAAAAAATGATTACAGTACTTTCTCAACTACTATATATCACCATAACCATGACCAACATATAATTACCAATGACATGAATTACTACATGGTACCCATAGCACAAACCATGAAGTAATGACTAGACAATAATAGACATAACCACCAAAAACAAATGATAAAAATGCAAGTAATGTAAGCAATAACAATGGCCTTACAATGGCCAAAGAAAAACAAATGAGCAAAAGTTCTGTCTAAGCATCCTGTTTGCGAAGAGTTTGGCCAGGAAGCCCGGGAGCATAAGGGAAGGGCGAGCCAGGAAACCCAGGAGGGAAAGGGAAGGGTGGGCCAGGAAACCCGGGAGGGAAAGGAAATGGTGGATCTCCGGGCTGACCATAACCACACATTCCAAACACACACATTCTCCCTGGAGCACACCGGTTCAAACAACGACCACAATGAAAAGGGTTAACGTTAACATTAGTGCATACTCCTTGACAACATTGCCATGTAAAGGGACACCTAATGCCACAAAATGCGCAATTCATAGGGTCAGTTGTGACATCCACACAACGATCATTACAACATGCTCTCTGGGGTGCCATCCCTCCGGCATTACAAATCCACGGCCGGCTGGCACACCCACGTGCTTGTGCACGTGGGTTCGTGATCCTCTTGAGCCAGGGTGACGAGGAATTTGAGTTGTTAGTGATGTTTAATTGAACCTCATGATCGTGTTTAGCATTGCCTTCAACAACAAGAAATAATAATGATAACGATAACAATATTAATAATAACAGTTGCTTGGCATAGGATAAACAACTCATACTGTTGTTGATTATCACTAGCTTATTAAGGAGGACATTGTAATGACTTATATAAGGAAGTTTAAGATACCAAAATTAAGGGGTTCATGCTTTTCTTACATTGGTTAGTACTTTTGGTTCTCATGCATGGTGTGAGTTAGAAATATTAATATAATGAATGTGTTAGATAACTAATTTGACGTGATATAATTGAGAATGTCACTTCATAGATCTTTTGATGAAAGCACAAATTGTAACGAAAGTATTAAGAAGCTCTTTTCTTGCTTCATAAGCACAATTTTGTTAAGGTGCAAAGGCTGTTGGTCGGTATTGGCAAGTTAATGCAGCATAATAAATATGCCAAACAACACTTTGCCATGTTTTTTGATGGTAAAAATAAAACTTTCAATACTTTTTCTTCTACAAATATTCTATAAGTACACTCCCTTCGCTTCCTCGTGTTTGTCGCACTTTTCTTTTTTGGGATGTTTCATATCGAATGGTCGTTGGCGGGGAATTTTGTATGACTTCCTTGTGTATAATTAATTAGTATTATTTGGGTGTCAAAAGAGAGGTTTTCATTTTCCAGTGTTAAACTTCGGTCACAATTTATGAAAAAATAGGATGATTCACCATGTGAAGTACATATCATTATTTTTGTGATATTGAACACTTTTTGTTATTGTTTTAAATTTTTTATAATTGTTACTCGTATATTCTGAGATAAATTAGTGGTTTAAATTCGACATCTTAAAACAAAAGCATTTTTTTTTTTTTTAGACTAAGAAGTTTTAATTAACTTTGCCAAAATATAGTATTCCACTTACATTTATAGGTATAGTACTCAAATCATGAAGATGATTCAATTTCTATCAACCTACATCTTTGTGCCTCTTTAAACCAAAAAGGAAAAAAAAAAAAAAAAAAAGAAACATACTATTTTCAACTTTACGGAATGGTAAGTTATTGATTGTTCTAATTTTCAACCAAATAAACTTCCTCAAAGAATAGTAGACTCACCGACATACTCTGCGCTTGTTTGGTTAACTAGAAAGTAGAATTTCCTAGATATTTCCAAATTACATTAATTAAATTCCTTTAACAACTTTTCAAAAAATTGTGAAAATTATTTGGTTGTTAATAAGGGAAGTGACTTCTCTCTACTTATTTAGGAGGGAATGGGACAATGGGTAAGTTACATTCTGTTTTTGTGGGAAGTGGAAGTTCTTAGGAAGTCCTACTTCCCCCATTTTACAAATTTTCGTCAAACAAACAACTCAACCATATTGCACAATGCACTTCTAGGAAGTTCCACTTTGATGGTGGAGTTTTATTGGCTCATTCTCAAGTGAAACCACCATACATGAAATTTGAAATATCGGTACTTCTATTGATCAAACTTTAATATTGCAATATTTCACCAAAATTAATAAGTACTCATTACCCTAGTTAACTTGAATTCGAAAATTGATGATCAAATAAGATATAATTAGATGATTTTGAACATGTATCTGTCCGAATAGTTAAAATCAAATATAACCTCAACTCAAAAAAAAAAAAAATGTCCATTCAAATAAAAAAGCAGATCTAAATTGATCCAATCTGACCCATTTTACCCAACTCGGATATAACTCAAACTTTACTCAACTCCGTATACAATTCAAACCAATTAAAGATCGAAATACAAAATAGACCCAATCTAACTCAATCCAAGACTGATCTGCCCAAAACAGATCAAATCGTCCCAAAACAGACCCGCTTTTTACTACAAATTGTCATGTTTTTTTATTCAGTTTCACTAAGATTTGGAAATTAAAACAAAGCACCAACCGACCCACCGAACATTCCTATATAAGAAGTAAAAATTTCCTTTGTTGAAAGTTTAGAGGTACCATAAATACACTTCAAAAAGAATGGGAATTATAGACATTACATCAAAATTTGGGGGTATTCTAAAAGATTTCCGTAAAAGAAATTAAAGCCATACCTCTCTATAAGACAAAAAAATGTTCAGTAAAACCATGAGAACAAATTTCATAGTAATCATGGTGGGTTTTGTAATTCATCATCTACATGTAGATCAATAATTAGGAGGGAGGTTACTTGGTCTGGTCGGTTTTTTTAATCAACTCTCAGAAATCCGAGCATAGGGTTATGCAATGAGAGTTTATCTTTTGCCTTGGTTTTCTAGTTAAAATCTTCTAGATCCCTTATGTGATTAGATGACTTTCCTGAATATTATTGTTTAGGGTGAATAAGGATAACTACTTCCATGAAGTCGGAAACTTCGATAAGTATCACATTTTCCTCTTCCAAGTACAAGACATTATACATGATGCCACCTCATAAGTACATTTGGATTCAGACATTACACATTATGCCACCTCATAAGTACATTTGGATTCAAGCAATCGGATCCAACCAAACATAACGGCACATTAGAAGTTTCATTAGAGGTGGTTATTGTCAAATTTTCCATAGAATTAATGGATAGCATTTCTAGGAGTAACTCATGAAGATTCCAAGTTTCCAACACATTAGACTACAAATTACTAAGCACTCCCAGTTTCAAGAAAAGAGATGAGAAACAGAACAACCCAATTTCCAGTTCCATCCTTTCTCTTCCCTTCACCTCCCTTGAGACAAAAATCAATCAACAGGATTCCTTTCAGTGTTTCTCATGAGGCCTAAACCTGTAAATTGCTTAAGACCTGTCAGATTTCAACCCGAGATGAAAACCACATCCAAACCCAATGTTCATATTTGGGTTTTGAGCAACAGCTTTTCAACCCATAATCCTAAAACCTGCTAAAGAATAGACTTGACCGAGAGCATACCCGACCCAATCGAACAGGTTGTGTCGTGTTGCATTCGCGTATGGTTTCGTGTCAATTTGTCAGTCTTTAAATGTAAAAATCAATAGAAGAGTAGATAATACATTCTACACCAAATAGGTTAAGCTTGTACCAGAA
Source organism: Mesembryanthemum crystallinum (assembly GCA_030267885.1). Taxonomy (NCBI): domain Eukaryota; kingdom Viridiplantae; phylum Streptophyta; class Magnoliopsida; order Caryophyllales; family Aizoaceae; genus Mesembryanthemum; species Mesembryanthemum crystallinum. The sequence goes on from BSSO01001494.1 coordinate 15,723, forward strand.
ATTGGGCTATACAAGTTCGTTTTCTGTCAATTACTTCAAGTAGGCTTCCTGTACCCTAAGCACATTTGGGAGGCCATGATGAAACACAGAGAACAGTTAAACAGAGTTTACAGAGACATAAATAACAAGTACTGTTCATTAAATACGAATACCAGCGTCTTACAAGCGCCTACTGCTCAGGACAGACACTAATACCACATATTAGAACTAAGACAGCTTGTCCAGAATGCTACTACAGAATCCTCTTTTTGATTTTCTGATTTCCTATTTTTTTTTTTCCTTTTTAAAAGAGCTAATAGCTAATTACATTACTCTTAAGAGTAAGAAGCATCCAACAGTATCAAGACGAACAAGAATACAAACAAATACTACACATACAGCGCAAGTAACACAATGCAAACTCCGTTCGCATTATTTAGAGATGTGGCGTAGTAGCTAGAAACACAGAAGTTTGGTAAGAATCATACTTAGAAATCCAGGTAACTCTGTTGCTTCACTGGAGAACCAAGCACTGCTGGTTCCCGGTCACTATAGCAGAAGAACCTTTGTTGATGTTGTCTCTTGCTCCACGAGGTGGACGTTCAGTCTCTGCCTCCTCAAGATGATTAGTGTCAGACCCATTTCCAGTAAGACAACTAGCAATGGCTTCGAATATCATGGCTTTCACTTCTTCGAACCTTGCTTCAGAAAGAGACACCTCTGCAAGGAGCCTCCAAGCATTCCCCTCTGATGCCTCGTCATAGTCCTCTTTCCTCTTCAACACAATATGCCCACTGATCTCCCACACTGCTGGGTTCACTTGGGTATCGAGGAGTTCAGAACTCACCTCGCCTAGCGCTTGTTTCTCAGCATAACACTGGATCCAACATTAGTAAAGTGTTATTAGTTAGTGGCACAAAAAGATGAGAGAATTCCATCAACTGATGTAGCAAATAAAATTATGTGTCTTAAGAAGTGAGACAGATGTAAATTTAAGCGGAACAGAACTAAATAATCTCACTACAATATGCAAACGATGAAATGAACAGGCCTTATCCCAATACCTGTGGGAGGAGAAATATCCGCCTTCCTGAGTCAGCAATGAGGACATTGTAAGGGATGTTAGTGTCTTGAAGGAAAACGCATGAGTCTGAGACCACCTTGGCTAAGTCTTCCAAAGAATTCCCGCCCTCAAAGACGAGACCCCTGACTGGGTAATTCAAGAGCTCAAATATCTTTATCCCACTAGTGGTAGTGATGATTTTCTTGGTCGGAGCCTTCTCAATGGGAAAAGGGGCAGCCAAGTAATAAGCCTGTTCCAAGGAAAAGAACATAACAAACAACCTCTATTAACAATCAAGGACTTGATAATCTCTTAAAGATAATGTTAGACGGAAGCATGTTATTCACGGGATGAGAAAAGGGCCTGAGAGAGTACCTGGAAATGAAGGTGGTTGATGGTAGCAAATGCACCCAAGCTGTTGTAACCAAGACGGAAGTATGGACTTCCAGCTTCCATAGCCATGTACAGAGCAAGCAAGAAGCTCTCGTGGTCGATCCTCTGTGGCAAGCACTCAAATATGCGAGGAATCAGAAGCACATGTCCATACTCGATAGGGCTAACCTGTTGATCGAAACAAAGTCAGTAACCACATTAGTTGTTATCAATTGTAACAGAGAAAGGTTTCATAAAACCAAGAAATGATAAAGGTAATTTACATTAATGGCAACAACGCTTGGAGAACTTTCAACGTCAATTGGAGCACCAGGAATGAATTGGACTTCACCATCTTGACTCGCTTCAAACTGGAAGAGCACCTCTTCCTGCCCAACTTTGGTAAAGTTGAATTTGGTACCATCAAAGGGCTGCAAGACCTTATCAACTCGGAATTCAGTTGGCCTTTTCTTAAGGTGGCGTCCCTCATTGAGCTGGGCAACAAATCCATACTGACCAGGTATCACCTATTGACATATAAGAAAGACAATCAATATTGGTACACCCGTAGGTATATACAGCAAATCGTAAAATCACCAAACTCAAACCCATATTAAATTGGTAAGCATTGAAACTTAAATGAGACCTTGGTTTCACAGGCAGTGACATCATAACGGAAGAGGCCCCTCTCCATTCGTTCCTCCCACTGACATAGCAAAATAAGAATGAGATGGTATGTCCAAACTAATTTCTATACTACAAAAATTAGGCTTTAATTTCTCTATGGCCATGAAATTTAGTTACCTCGCCAAGCAAGAGAGAGTCAAGGAAGGCAACAGGAGGCTCCCGGGCCTTGTAGCCAACTAAGGCCTTCTCAGCAGCAAATTTGTTCACCTTCTTGAAAGCGTACAAAGGCAGTTTTGATCCTGTTACAAATTCCAGACCCCATCAAACAAAGGAACCATCTTAAGTCGAAAGTAAAATTCAGCAACAAAACAACCTACTTGTATGGATGCAACAGTACAACATGCAACCCCAATCTTACAAAGTTACCTTTAAACCATGATCAAAACAACCATCAAATAATCTACAGATCCTCTGTTAAGCTAGCTGTCCATCAATTGACAAATTCACAAACCCTTAGCTCTTGCAACCCTCCCCCCCTCCCATCAACCCACGAATAAAGAAGGAATCAACTTCATCAAATCTTGTCTTTTGATCACTTGGGCTAAAAGTAAAAAGACAATCAAACTGTTGGAACAAACACACTCCAACCTAAATTTTTCTTCTTGATTTCCAACAGCTCTACAAACAGAAAGCATTAACCCAAGACATCCATTCATGGAGAGTAGACAATAACACAGCAACACCCCTGCACCCCCACCCTTTTCTTATACCCCCTATATAAATTATAAATTATTTTACAACCAATTGAAGACTTCCCAAAATCTACACACAGAAATCAGAACAAACTAACAAAACCCACCAGTATTCAAAGAGAAACTTCAACATGCAATTTCACCAATTCAACAAATGGAGCTCAGTACATTTACTACCATATCCACAAACAGAAATCAGAACAAACTAACAAAACCCACCAAAATTCTAAGAGCCATTTCGACATGCAATTTCATCAATACAACAATCATTTCTACAAACACAATAACAAAACCCACAGAATTCTAAGAGCAATTTCAGCATGCAATTTCACCAATCCAACATATAACACTCAATACACATACTATCATGTCTACAATCAAAAATAGAAACAAACTAACAAAACCCATCAGAATTCTAAGAGTAATCTCAACATGCAAAATCACCAACTCAACAAAAAGAAACAAATACAAATAGCAACCCCAAAAGCAAAAAAACAGAACAAACTAAATTTCAAAGAGAAATTTCATCAAATACCTTGGATGCAACATTCCCTGAGGCAATTGCGCCCACACCCACCAACCGGACGAGCAGCACCATCCCCTTCCTCCTTCTGGTAATTCGAAACGATCGTCGGAACTCTCTTAATCCTCAACATCTCTCTTCTCTCACCTCTTCTTCAATTCCAACCACGCCAAAAAGAATAAAAATCCCACAAAACAAAATCTCGTCTTTCTTACAATGAATCTCTTTTTACAAACCAAACAAAAAAAAAACTACCACTAGCTCTAAAAATAGCTCCTACGTAAAATTAAGCGGAGGACACGACACCGCCACCGGCAAGGAAGAGGAGATCGGAGGGGCTGCCGCCTTCGGAAGGCAAGGCGCCGCGTCCGCCGTGCGGTGAAGGGTTAGTCCTCTCAGCCACTACGCAACTGGTGCAACCGCCTCTTCGCCGCACAGAACGGACATGAATAAGTGGCCGATTTTCTCTGTGTATAGCCGTGATGTCTGCAACTCTGCTCCACCTGGGTTTTGAACCCTCTTACAAAAATCAACCAAATTTCCAACTGGGTATCTTCTGGGTACCTCTAATTTTGCGAATTTGAGACGATTTTGAAGCAAATTCGTCGGATTTTGAGGGATTACCAAAGTGGGCAACTCAGGAAAATGAGGGGAATTGAAGATGAATGATAAGGGGTAGGGGAGAGAGAGGAAATGGGAGATGGGGAGTTAAATAGAAGGGAAGAGTGGAGGTGATGAGAGAGAAGATAATGTGGTTGTGGTGATTCCGTGAAGGGGTTAGTCTGGGTCGTAGTGGAGTTTGGGGACGAAGATGAATATGGCTCGCTCCCTGTTTGTGGACAACAACCACACACACAGGAGAGAGAATGACAAAACGAAATGAAAGAGAGAGATAGAAAAAGGGCAAAGGGACGGCCAACGGTTGGTCGTTTCACGGTTCTTTGGTTGTATTTAACAAATTGTTTGTTTTTTGTTTTTTTTTTTTTTTTTTTTCCCTGACATATGATACATTTGTCAATTTGAAGTATCAATTTAGTATATTCCGATTATACGGGGTACGACTGTCTAACCATTAAATATAAAACAATTCATCTCTTGTTAGATCGTTTGGATGAGTAATGACAAATATAAAGTGATACTGTAAGCAAAAATTAGTATTGGAGTGGTATTGGGTGAGAAAAAAGTGATACTAGTACCAAATTTGGGGTCACTAGTACCATTTTATAGGCTACCAGTACTATCCATCTGATATCATATTTTGTGAATATAAAATTATTTGAAGTGGTAGAATGGCGTCTTTAGGTTACTAAAAGTCACCCTCAAACTACGAAAGATTAGCTTTAAATCGTGTCCTTTAACGGTCAAATGGTTGCACAAGTGTATTATTCTTGTTGATCTGTTATAAAATCTCACGCATAGTTTTTCAAATTTGCAATTTTTTTTTATTTTTTTTTTTGTAATGAAGGAAACAAATTTGTGGTAGTTGGAAATTGCAAAACACATTTAAACCATAAAAATTGAAATAAAAATAAAAATAAGAGCAGCCACTAAATTTTCTTTCTTTTTGACAGGACCACTACTTAGTTATACTGGGCCTGTTCGGCAATTTAGTTGTCATAGTAGCTGTTAGCTGTTCTAGTAGATATAGCTGTTTTTGTAGTTGTTAGCTGTTTTGGTAATTGTTAGTTCTTAACGGTTCAAAAATGAAATGTTCGGTAACATTAGCTGTTGAAATTAGCAGACAACTGTGTAAAATAATATAAAAGACGTCTCAACCACTAGTGGTTACCCCAAAAGCTACTCTAGGTAGCTTTTCAGAAACACTACCCCAACCACTAACCTCTACGTCCAAACACTAGTTTACCAAACACCGAAAATTATAATAGCTGTTAGATATAGTCAAACCACTAACCACTACTCTAAACTCTGCTGCCGAACACAGCCTTAAGTTAGTATTATTTTTGGAAAGTGTTGGTGTAGCTTTTTGGAATAAGGTTTGAAAATGGAACAATTATTATTTTAGGTTTGAAGGTAAAATTAACCGTGATAATTGCCTAAAAGAATTTCCCCTTTCTTATTTGCCACATCACAGTGAATTTTCCCCCCTTTTCATTTTCTTTTCCTCCTTTTTTATGTGTTTAAATTGAAGCCTGATGAGTTTGAGTTTTGGTTCAATAGTATCAGATATGAGGAAATGAAAAAAAAAAAATAAAAGAAATGAGGGCAAATCGGGAAGTTCATCTCCTTTTTCCACCGGAAGGTGGTACCAATTAGGGTAATTAATTATATAAGGTGGTTCTTCACAAAATCAATTTTATAAGGTGGTTTGTCATAAAAACTGATATATAAAAGGTGGTTCCGTACAAAATTAAAGCATATTAGTCATTCTCTAAAAATTGATCCATTATATGAAAGATCTAACTAATAAATTAACACAAAAAAACTTGTATTAGGCAGCCTCATACATGAGGTTTGGTACCTTGAAAATGAAAAAATGGTAACTAAAAAGTGGTGGTAAACTAAACACGAATATCAAGACTCATGCCGGATTTTTTGTCTTCTTTTTTTTTTGTTTTTTTTTTTTGGGTGGTGGTTGTTGCACTTTTAGTGCATACAATTGTACGACCACCTATTCACATGGTTGTCTTTGTCTATCTTGTTATCTTTGCCTGCATTTGTACATGTACACAGTACAAGATAACATGCTAGTTGATGTTGAACTCCAAAAACCACTGTGAGATCAGATAATGTCAATTAGAGGAAAAATCTTCATTAGGTATAGCTAAAAATACACATAGGTATAACGAGGTTTTGAAAAATACTTTAAAATGTACTGAGGTTATGGAAAAAGGATAAAAAAATTGTGAATGAGAAACTCAATATTAAAAAAGTATGCCATTGCTAAATTGCCAGCCTTGATTGTTACAAAATCTATAGAGGAAACTTTAATGAGTGTGAACAAATCATTTTCCTTACATAAGTACCTCCATCTATATCTAAATATAATTTCCCCCACCAGTCACATGTTTAAGGTTGCATTTAGTTATGTGGCACTGGATGGTTCCTTGTCGAGTAATGCTACATTCATATCAGATATGAATGGAATTCATCCATATTAGGTGGGCCCCACACTATAACGGGATATTAATACTCCAAACGGGATAAATGAAAATTCGTAAAATCCAATTTATCTCGTTTTAGTTTTAAATATACCGATAGAGGGTATAAAAATTATTTGACCCATCTGATATGGATAAATTTCATCCATATCAGATATGGATGTAACATTACTCGTCCTTTGTTGTCTCTCATATGCGACGAGTGGTTGATAAAATTTTCCATTTGGCCCCTCACGTGTTCGTGATACTACGCATGCGATGACCCACACGTGACGTAAATACTTTTTTTTTTTTCTCTTTTTGAAAAAAAAAAGTGAGTATCTGGTTTAAAAAAAAAAAAAAAAAAAAAAANGTATCAAAATTATGAACGGCTATAATCATCTCATGCGATGTTTGGCCTGGATTTGGAAAATATACTGTTTTGGATTCGGGTATCAAACTCGGGCGGAGCCCCACATTATCATCTACTGTATTGAAACTGCTTGGTTGATACCAATCCATAACTACTTTTTTGTTTTTTTTGTTTTTTTAAAAGAAGTAAAACAGTACATCAAAACTTAGACGAAAAGAACAGACTGTAAAGTACTCCTTCAGTCCCGTAATTAGCTTTCATAAACACCATATTTTTTGTCCCAAAATTAGCTTTCAAAACCCATAAAATCCCATAACTTTTCTATAATACCCCTCCACTAACTCAGAATTAAGTATAGTTCAAGCACCTGAACTTTCAAGTTTTGGTGGGTTGGGTACCTGAACTTTTTTTTGGGTGGGTTGAGGACCTGAACTTTGTTTTTAATGGATTGAGGACCTCAAAATACATTTAAAGTACGTATACTTGTGTATAATACACCAAAGTACATGTCCTTTTGTATTTTATACATCAAACAATACAAAATCTTGAATATAGCAATAAAAATAAGGAAAAATTCCATTTTGGTGCCCTGACGTATAGTGTAATATTAAACTGGTGACCTCAATTTTAACTATTCCCATTTTGCTGACATGGCATATAGTAGAAGACATATTCTCACATTTAATGAAGAAAAAAAGTTGTAGTTACTTTATTTCCCTCACTTGGTGGATAAAATTGTTAAAGTGATTATTGTTTCAAGCTAGAAAATGTT